>BFEA01000063.1:3128485-3144354 GCA_003427395.1 Chara braunii
GAGAGAGAGAGAGAGAGAGAGAGAGAGAGAGAGAGAGAGAGAGAGAGAGAGAGAGAGAGAGAGAGAGAGAGAGAGAGTTGATGAGCTCTAATAACAGAAGGTGCCAGCATCTGAGCACTGGGTTAATTCAGACTGGGAAATGGGGAGGAAAGTCCTTCAGTGAATGAAACATATCATGGGGAGGAAAGTCCTTTAGTGGTTTATTGCAATAAGATGTGTGGTGGTTTATTCCAATAAGATGTGTGCTCATATTCCACAATTTGAGTTCTATTTGATCAACAAAGCATGTATGCTGCAGTGCATCGAGTTCTTATCTCAGTTTTGAGTCTTTTGACACAAAAATATTTGTGAACCTGAAAGAAGGGAAAACAAAAATAGTAAAACACAAGCCATATGAGTGTCCTGGAGAAGAGGGGTCCTCGAAGGGTCCTCATTTACACCCCCCCCCCTTCCTCCAGCAAACCAATCCCCAACCCCTAACACCCAAAAAAAGAGCGTAATCCTTGGCATTATTGTGCATAACAGGATGTGAAAATCATGATTCTTTCGGGAAAGGAAAAGGAAAAACTGATCAGTGCTTTCTCATCACCTGATTTACAAGTACATTAAAAAAAAGTGCAAGGATTATGGGTGGGAGAGATAGACAGAAAACCAATTGCACAATCACAAAGATACCATTCCAATAAGAGCAATACAATGAACTCCGATGTCAATGTCGTCACACTCTGGACACACCAACATAGTATCCACTGTCCCTCCTACTGTGTGGCGCCTGGCGCCCAGCCTTCTCTACTCAGCATATCTAGCCTATCTACATTCTTGCAGCCAGATCACATCGCTGTTGAAGACCAATGTACATTGACGTCTTCGCCAATGCCAACCGCCAGCATACACCAGGTACGCGGTCTCTCTCCTCCCCTCAACACCTCGTCTCCCCTCTTCTTCATGCGCCTCCTACCCGAAGACCACCATCACCACCTCCAAGCACCCGCACGCTCGGCCCGGCTATGGCCGCCGTGCGCCCACTGCTACCCCAGTGCCCTCACCGCTTAGCGCCCCAGCCTGCCTGCATCGCGCAGCTTCGCAGGGCGATGCAGCTGCGTGGCCGCAATGCCTGCACAGGCCAGAATGCCCCAGCGCTGGGCCAGACACTTTCCTTTATGGAAATTGTGCCCGTGTCTGGCTGGCCTGGCCAGGCGTGTAAGGGGGGGGGCAGTAGCTTGCCTCTTGCCCCAAGTGTCTGCGCCCAGGCCCAGTTTCCGATACTGGCCTGGGCCCCGTGCAGTTAGGCACATTTGGGCAGCCACGCAGCTTCCAAGTGTTCGCAGCATTTTCATTGGCTCTTGGCTCATGTGTGATGGCAATGCTGCTCTCTCATTGGCCCGCGGCCAGTCCGTGATGTGTCGGCCTCACACAGCGTGTGCCCAGGGCACAACCACCTGAGCCCTGGGCTCAACTGTACAGCGCAGCCCTTGCTTCTGGAAAGAGCCTGGAGGCTCACGTTGCTCCGTAACCAACTGGCGTGCTGCAACTGTCTGAATCCCCACATATGGGAAAATGTCGAAAACAGGCCTCTTGTGGATATTCAGGCCCACCTTCAGTTAGGGCGGGCACAGGCTTGCTAGGGACCGTGGCTCAGAACACTTGTATGTCTGATAAGGGCCCCGCGAGGGCTCATTCCTTGCATTCCATCCCCCTTAGCTTCGAAAGTCCACTGAGATGCTTATACGCAGGTGTTTTCCCCTTCAGTCTCCATTCATACTCTGCCACGATCTGAGGTGCTGTCTTGACAAGCTCCTCTCTTGTGAACCAATGATCTTCTTTCGGATCTGTGTGATGCCTGAATCTGACCTTGTAATCCCTCATAGGTTCGGGCGGTCTACCCCTGCCAGCTGGCTTGGGAACAGGCAAGTATCTGTGTCGCAAGATGTTGTCGACGTCTACGTGGCCATCCATGGTTGGGGGCAGCATTAACCTTCTTGTTGGGAACAGATGGTGCAAGCTGGGAGCGTGAAATACAGGGTAAGTGCACAAATGACCAGGGATTCTGATGACGTACGAGGGACCATATAGATCACTAACCACAATGTCTAGGACTTCCCATGGACCAAAGTACTGCGGCATTAACTTCCTAGAGATGCCAAACTCCCGTCCCAGTTAACTAGCTTTTACCCATTCACGTTCCCTAACCCGCAATGTGGATTGTCGCCTATGCTTGTTCTCAGAGGCAATCATTGCCTGTTGAGACTTTCTAATATGCTCGATAGCCTGCTGCAACAGTTTCTCATACTGGACACCGAATTCAATGGTTCCAGGAGTTGCAGTCGGTCGGTTTTCAGGTAGGAGGAAGTCTAATGCAGATCTAGGCTTCCACCCCAAATGCAGCTGATTGGGACTGACGTCGGTGGTGCTGTGTACAACGTTATTGTACAGTCTGGTGATGAGAGGAAGTTTCTCATCCTAGTCATCCTGGCTGGGCGTGATGTAATGCTTCAACAAATGCTGCACCACACGGTTCATCTATTCTGCTTGGCCATTTGCTTCGGGATGATTCCCGGAAGTCATTTGGAGTTGACTGCCCATCTGTTCAACAGCCTTATTCCACATTTCACTTGTGAATTTGACATCTCTGTCACTGACCATGGTTTTGTGCAGTCCAAAGTCATGCACACAGTTATCTATGAATAACTTGATGACGTGCTCTGTTTTCACTGTTTCCGGCATCGGGATTAGTCTAGCGTACTTAGTGAACCTATCTACTATGACGAATATGTGCCTTGTGGGCACTCTTGCTGGTCACAAGGGTGTCCATGAAGTCCATGGAGACACTCGGTCCCGGACCAGCAGGAATGGGCAATGACTTCAATAACCCAAGTGGATCTTGAGTTCGCGGCTTGTCCCGCTGACAGACTTGACAAGTCTGTACGTACTTTTTTACATCGTCAAGCATATTAGGCCACCAAAAACGCTGCACAAAATTAGCACTAGTCTCCTTATAGCCAAAGTGACCGGTTGTGTCGTGACACTCTCCTAAAAACAAACTACGAAGAATCTCTCTAGAAGGAACACACAACCTTTTAAAACCTGCCTTTTCAAGAAAGAGAACCTTTCATCAACACAAAATCATCAGATGTGGCCTTGTCTTGGGCCTCAAGTTTGCTTATGACGTCCATCATGACGGGGTTTTCCTCGTAGGCTTCCACCAAAAATCGAGTTACATCATCGGATAAGCCAAACTTAGTAATTAGCGCACCTAGGTAGTCTGCCTACATGACATCGCATCAGCAACCTTGTTGTACTCTCCCTTTACGTAATCTAGCTTGAAGTCATATTGGTCTATGACTTCAATCTAGAGTTTGAGTGCGTCAAAGAGGACATGTTGTGTCTTGATCCACTTGAGTGTTTGATGGTCAGTTCTCCAGTAGAAGAACCTACCAAGAAGATAATGCTTCCAGTGAACAAGTGCTTTGTAGAGGGCATACTGTTCCCTTTCGTAGGCGGACTTTGCCAATTTTTTTGATGGCATCTTCTTGCTCATGTACTCAATCGACCTCAACTTTTCCCTTCTTGCCAAGCCAACACTGCGCCAATGCCATATTGGCTTGCGTCAGTGGTCACACCGAATGACCTCTCCGGATCGGGGACCATGAGAATCTCATGATGTGTAAGGGCGTACTTCAACCTTTTGAAAGCAGTCTCACACAATTTTGTCCATTCCCATGGTGTGTCAACGCGTGTTAGAGCAGTCAAAGGAGAGGCCACCGTATTATAATTCTTTACGAAATTGCGGTGGTAGCCACACATCCCTGAGAATGATCCGACCTCAGTCACATACTAGGGTCGTAGCCAGTCACGAATGTTAGCCGCCTTTGCATCTTCGGGCCTAATCCCTTCCGCGGATACCTCATGACCCAAGTACAAGATTCTAGTGCGATCGAACTCGCATTTCTCTAAATTTATCTTATACTTGTGTTGTCGTAGGAGTGAAAGTGTGGTTTCTACATGCTGGGCATGCTCCTCGACAGTCCTACATATCGTTAAGGTACACAATGATGAACTTATCCAAGTAGTCATGAAACACCCTATTCATGGCATGCTAGAATGTACCTGGCGCATTGCAGAGGCCAAAAGGCATCACTGCAAACTCGTACAGACGGTACCTGGTCTGAAATGCGGTTTTGTGCTGATCTTTTGGTCTAATGGCAATTTGATGGTAGTCAGACTTCAAATTTATCTTAGTGAAGTACATACATCCTTGCACCCTATCCAATAGGTCGTCGATGGGGGGTAGAGGCTCTGCGTTCTTAACGGTGATGGCATTGAGGCCTTTATAATCAATGCACATCCTTAATGACCCCCCCTTCTTCGGAACGAATAGAACTGGTGAGCCGAAGGGAGGGGTATGAGGCCGGATCCAGCCGTTCTCTGTGAGCTTTTTCAGTTGCCGATGAAGTTCGTCCAACTCGGCCGGAGCCATCCTATAGATCCTCCCCTTTAGGGTCTTACTCCCTGGGATTACCTCTATGGCATGGACAATTTCCCTGTCTACGACTCTCAAAGACTCCTCAAGCAGATCGGGGTACTTAGCAACGACGGTCTCTATCTCTGGGGGTATTTTAACGGCCTCCCCTTTCCCAGAGATAAAAACTACGTACATACCCTCCTCTTGGTTCTGTTTATAATAATTATAGAATGCACTCACACACATACACCCATAGGAGTCAACTAACCTGCTAGCTTTATACTTAGCTCGTCTAACGGTTCTCCCATCAGGTAACAGTGCCCATAACACATGCTTAAGCACTTTTCGGTTCCGATTGAACTGGGGTTTGGCAACCTAAAGGTAGTACATACCCAACAACATGTCAAACGACAAGTCGTCACTAATCAGGAACAAAAATCTTGTGATTAAGTTCCCGTCCTCCATAAGAGAAGGTGTAGACCACGTCTTTAACGTAGTCCTTGACCAACATGCACTCTTTGTAGGCTAGAGTAGATCTACATGTCTACTCAAGCACTGCACCCGGTCCCCTAGGCCCAATCTCTCAACGCAGTCGCAACTTATGAAGTTCCGCGTAGAGGCAATGTCTACGAAGGCACCACACTTGCGGCCACCTACACCGACTTCTACTACAAAATACTCCCCTTTTGGACCTTTGGACAAAGCCATCCACGACTCGCGAGGGTCCCTTGCCGACCACTCAGTTTCTAAGTCTTCTAAGGCTTCGTACACATCCAGTGAACAAAGTGTCCTTTGATCTAGATGTGTCTGCGGGGTAACTAAAGAGTCAATAGCTTCGGCCAACTCCTGAAGTGGTGAAGGTACACCAACCACTTCAGCGTGAGCAAAAGCAACTACTTCTATTGGCCAGATGTGTTTCCCTGTGTGGCACTCGTAGAAGTATCAGTCTGGGCGAAAGATCCCCCAAAACCACCTTTGGGCGCAATGTTTTGAGAAACCTTCGCGTTCTTGCACTTAAACTGTTGATGGCTATACTCGCCGAAGTTAATGCAAGCCCCTCACAAATATCGGTCCCTCCAGACATCTTGATCCAGACCAGCCCTCACCCAAGTCGGAGTCTTGTTTGAGTTTTGCGCCGCCCCTAACTCTTTTGTTGACCGCCCTTCCCACGACCAACTTCCTTTCCTTTAGTTATGGCGGCGAGGTTGCTACCCTCTGCGCTACCCTCACTGCCTATCTCCGTCTCCTCCACAAGTTCAGAAAGGTTGTCGATCTCGGTTTGATTCCCATCAAAATCAACCATCATCAAACGATTTCTCTTCTTCTTCCACTCTTGTGGAGTCTTCTTCTTTCTTCCATCCACAACTACCTGCTGAGCCCCTCCCAACCGTGCAAGGCCTTGTTGCTGAAAGACTCGAGAGTGTGATACTTAATGCTGGCCTCACTAACCAACAGATTCTTGATGTCTGTGGGAAGACATCTTAAGAACATGGTTAAGAGGACTTGGGGATCATAGCGAACTCCCATTACTACTACCCGTTTCTCCACGACACTTGTGAGTTCTCGCGCCGTCTTGAACTCCTTAGTGTCAACACGGGTCAACGCGTAGTGACTTGTTGAGCCTGCTGTTGAGCCACTTGTTGGAGTTCGATTGCCTCTCTCTGTTTCTCTTTCGGTAGCTTCTCTAAGTTCCTTTTCTAACCGTAAGCAGATTAACTCCACTTGTTGGAGTTCGATTGCCTCTCTAGTGTGTGAAGGTGGCTGGCTGTACTGCGAGCCTACCATCTGACTAGAAGAAATGCCTTCACTCATCCCGCTAGACGTAGCCTGCGAACTGGTCGGCATGCCTAGTGTCTGCTGACCCTGAGACGTAGCAGCAGAGGTAGCCATAGATCCAGCAGTTGCTGCTGCCGCTGCCAGTACTTGCTCCGCTGCTGCTGCTGCTTCCCTACCCCTTCGCAATCCCGTCCTATAGCTCTCTCGCCCTCAGGTGGTAAGGCTCAATGCACGATCGGTATCCTAAGCGATGTTAATCGTGTCACCCTCCTTCCTTCATATCTATCCTCCCCACTATCTTGTCCGCTCGTCGATTAGGCAGAACACTATCTGCACTAGTGCCCTCTCTGGGGCCTACCACAACATGTGTCTGACCGATTTGAAAAAAATAAAAATAAATAATTATTTGGCAAGTCACCTAGGCTACCGATCAAATGGTGTCAACGGCATTTACACAGACTGAGCAAAAATCTATTGATTCTATTCCTATTTTGATTAGTTCTCTTACAGCAGCAACCAATCAGAACTGGCTATGGTAGACTACTACAGTTCTAGTCTGATGCTGTCGGTTAGGTGTTAGCAGTCAGTCACCTTTTTTTTTTTTTTTTTTTTTTTACAACAACCCCAGCAGTGCTAGTGCTGCTGGTAAGAGTAGACAGCACTAGCACCTGGAGAGAGGCTCCATCTATTGGTGGGGAGCATCACCTGCTGGAAAACGGGTCCAGCGTCTCTTATGCACAGAACGATTCCGGAGCATGACAAAAAGAAAAAAAACAGAGGAAAGCACCTGCCAGCATTGATTACTCTTCCTTCCAGAGGATTGACTCAGCAGGTTAATGGGAAAAGGAGAAACCTCTTCTCCCTATACCAGGCGCCAAATACCTGCTATTTGAAAGACTAGTTTCTCCTTCTCCCAACGGATTTTTCCATCTCATCCCCCAATCAAACATCCACTAAACATTCACCATTTTGATACTGTCTCATTCCATACTACCTTAGCTCGTAACCCCCCCATACCATTCCATTTCAACCAGAGCTAAAGGAGGGGGTGGGAAGAGATCCGGAAAGTCTGAGAGTGGCCGGAGCGGGATAGAGGGGTCAATCTGGGTCCAATCTTGAAAGCATAGGTGGTAATCCCTTTCCCCTTCCTCAACATCGTCCCCCTCTTTCTCCCCGCCCTTCCATATTACCATAGCGATCCTAACCCCTTGTCCCCCGCCCAGCCAGTCATTACAGAACTTCTCGATGAGTTGTCTAATTTCTCGTTTAGAGTGTAGGTATGTGATTTTTTCTTTGAACTTATCCCATTGAATAGAGATGTCCTCCTGTATTTGTTCCTTAATTGTGCTGATGAACTCAGTTCCAAGCAGTCTGTCACCTTAACTAATCAAAAAAAAAAAAAAATCACTTTCGCAGATGTATGCTGAAATGGGAACAAACTTCTTCTTTCTTTTTTTTTTTTTTAATCAAGCTCCTTTTTAACATTCCAAAGATAGATTGAGGCCGGGGACCTCACAAATCAACCCGGGGTTATCCTGGGAGCCTTACCCAGTTTCGCGCCTCCGCTCGTGACAGAAACAATGTCTGTCCCAGACTTTCATCTCAGAAATATCCCAATGTATCCTTTTTTTTTTTTTTTTTTTTTTTTAAAAACAGGTCCTTATGGCCCTGGCTCCATTTCCATTCTGGGGAGCATCAGTCCGGTTCCTATTCCACCGGCAAGTCAGGAAAATTAGTTACATCATAAGACACTCTCGCGCCTCCTTCTGTCTGGCCGAAAGAACCCTGAGCAGCATTGATTGCTCCAACTGGATGGAGGATTGACTGTCAGCTTGCCCTGCTTCCACCTTTCCCCTCAGGACTACTATCAGAACCTGTCAAATATGAAAAGGCAAGAAAGGTCTTAGAAGCTACAACTGCTACCAATTCTGTCTAAACCCTAAACCCTGCATGTGAGCCTCTTAAAATCCCTTGCCTTCTAACCCCTGCTTGTCTTAATGTATCCTACCAAAAACCTTTCTTAAAACCTAAAACCCTGAGGTCCGGCTCATGCCTGCTCCTATATCTTGACGTATCCTACCCAAAGACATTTCTTAAACCCTAAGCCCCTGGGGTCCGGCCCATGCCTGCTCCTCTAGTTGTGAGGCTGTCAGCTTGGCTTGTTTAACGAGAGCTGGGTGAAGTGCTTGGGATGCCGTGAGTGTTTTTCCTTCGTACTCTTCGCTTCTTGGGTTCCGTGATTCCGTCGGTGTCTCAGATGCTGGCAAAAGCCTCTCTTGCGTCTGAAAATGTCTGAGAGACGATTGACACACAGTCGTCGTGGAGCTGCTGGCCCGTCGATGTTCCCCAGGCGAGTCTGAGAGTGTTGCCCATTATGGTCCTGAACTTGCCATTACCCAGTACTTCCTTTTTGAACTTGTCAATGATGTCTTCTTCTTTGGCTGGGTCTTCACGAACACGCTTCCTTGTGCGGCGCCAATCAGACTGGTACTGTTGCATACTGTAAAGGTGCAGACCAGAACAAGAACCGACATCTCTAACAAAGTACAAGATAGCGCAGCGGAAAACTTAGATACCAATGATCCGAACAATCAATATTGCAATGCAGCCCTGAACATACATCATCATCATCATTCCATGGTGTGAAGGGGTCTGGCGCTCACACAGGAAGAATGCGCCAGCCCCAACCATACACAAACGAAGAAGAGGGGGGTTACACGAAGAAGAGGGGAAGATGGGAATGTCATCAACACCAAGTCTTCGGCACAGGCCCAAATAGTCCCTTGTCAAAATGTCTGAATCCCAATGTCGAGTCTGGATCCAATGTCGTCAAGTCTCAAGTCACAACTCTCTCTCTCTCTCTGTAGTAGTCCGCTGATACTGAGAAGTCAGGTGGTGAGAGGGGAAGAAGAGATGGTGGACTTAGAAGAGGAAGAAGAAGAACTCTCTCTCTCTCTGTAGTAGTCCGCTGATACTGAGAAGTCAGGTGGTGAGAGGGGAAGAAGAGATGGTGGACTTAGGAGAGGAAGAAGAAGAACTCTCTCTCTCTCTCTCTCTCAGTCCGGTACTAACCTGTGAAGTTGGCGCCTTGATGCAGGTACCTCGAAGATGGAGCTGGAGCTATGGCGCCACAGGTAAGTCCCACTGACCTCCGCCAGCCATCTCTCCCAACTCTACTACTACCACCTACTAGCGCCCAACGCTGAAGACTACTGCTATGGCTACTAGCGCCCAGCGCTGAAGACTACTGGTAGCGCTAAGCTACTACTGCAGCGCTCCTCCTGGGTGTTGCGGCCGAATCCAGAAGACTACTCCTGCCTTCTGTCCAACTACCTACCCGTGAAGTGCATGGGAACTCCCTATGTACTACTCGGCCTGCCTCCTGACTGCAGGGCTAGGCAGTCCAGGAGGCTGCTCTTGCCAATGCCGAAGGGAGTCAGGGGCTGCCGCTGCAGCTCCTGCTTGAGGCTGTCGTGGGAACAGGCTAAAGATAGCCTGTTCCCGAAACCCTGGTTTTGTGCCTGAGTGTTAGGGTAGGCCGATCTTATGAGGGCCCGAAAGTGGCCCTCCGTTTCAGGCTGAAACGCCTCAGGGATGAAAAGCCCTGTTTTAGGCTGAAAACGAAATAGGGCCTGCAGGCCCTCGTTTTCAGTTTTCAGGCTGAAACGACAGGGGCCTGTAAGCCCTTATTTCTAGGCTTTTAGGCTGAGAATGCGGGACGGGCCCTGCAGGCCCGTGTGGCTACGCAGTATGCCACAGGTACTCAGCGAGGAGGTTTTGTATGAGTCCCTCCCATGGTTCATTCAGTGACACGGGCTGTTTGGCGATTGTGTGCTTGCAGCGCTTCTTCCAGATCGCCCATAATTTGAGAGGGCGGAGTCTTCAGTAAAGTATATGTTGCCACCTTTCCCGGAGACGTGGTTTATTTTGTCCTGTAAGCGTGAGCACTGGATCATCCGGCAGGGGGTTAGATGTGGCTGCTTCCCAAAGGTTTGCCGATCTAACTCTTAGTTGTGCTGCCGACGGGCAGGTTAGTAAGCAGTGTAGGATGTCTTCTGAAGTGCCCTCATTGCAGAGCCCACAGATCTCATCGAAGTTGGTGCGGGCTGCTGGGGATTGGCGTCTGCTGACCCATTGGTTGACCGGAAGTGCGTAGTAGTAGATCAACCACTGCATGCTTCTCACTTTCGTGTTTTTGATGGACAGTGGAACTTTCCAGGTTATTGTGGTGTGGCTTCCCATTCCGTTGGTGACGTGCTTTTCCCAGCGATGTGCTAGTATCTGCCGTGTGTTAACCGAACGTCTTCTCAGTCTGTAGCCCAGCCTTGTAGTATAGTCTAGGATGTTGGTACGGCGAGCTGCCATTGAAATGATGGAAAATGTTTTCCAGGCCCATTCTGCCGGGTCGAACTCCAGGTCTTTGTATAGTCGTTGTAGGGGCGTAAATTTTGTATTGTTCATCTTCAATCACTCGCACTTTCCTGAGTAGATGTGGTTTAGCCGACACCCTTGCGCGGATGACTTGGGAGACCGTGCTCACTGTACGGCCTGGTTGTTGAATGTCGTGCATTGTCCACAGCTCCCAGTGACCTGAGGGTCCTTCCTTTCTGACGAAGGACATCACCTCTGTTGGGGGTTCCTCCCCGGTCCAGGTCGCCCAGTCCCCCTTCTTCCATTCAGCAGGTCCTTGAAGCAGCTGTAGCCATTCCTAGGGAACTGATGTCAGCATGTCATTGAAGTTTATCTGCAGAGAGTGGCATCCCTTGAGCGCCTCTCTGAGTTCTGATAGTGTTTTCCATCTGTTGAAATGGTGATTCCAAAGATGTTTGATCTGCCACACTCCATGTTCCAACCAGGTGGTCCATGGTTTGCCTGTCTGATCCTCCATCCATTGGTTGCAAAAGAGGGGCTGGTGTAACACCTCTTCTCTGTTTGCTGGTTCTCGGATCTTGGCCGGAAAATCTCCCTCCATGACTTGATGAGGTACATCCAGTAGTCCTGGTTGTTCCTCTGTTCTTGTTGCTGCAGATGTTCCTGTTGAGGGGGTCCCTGTTGTCTGGGGGTCCCGCGGCGAGCCGCCCAATATTTGGCCATCAGCCAGACAAGTCCTTGCATGTTCGGTGTAGTACTGACCACCAGTAGCTGCCTGATGCGGTCCAGGGCTAGGGTGACCGAAGGCAGGTCAGCTTAGGTGAGCAGCTTGACCACCCACTTGGTCTGCAGAGCTTTCATCTGCGTGGCGGGGTCCAATAAACCCAGTCCTCCGCTGTCCTTTGGTTGGATGAGGTGAGACATGCCACTTTTGCTATGTAGTTTGTTCTAGATGGGTTACCTGTCGACAAGAAGGCCGTTGCCCGTTTCTTGAGGGTTCCAGCCGTGTGCGTTGTTGGGGATGTCCATGTGTCCAGTTCCCGCAGCATCTTAGTAAGGATTTCTGGAGCCACCTCATGATCAGGGCCTGCATTAGTGAGTTTTATCCCCAAATAACGAACCTGAGTTTTTGGGTCCTGCCATGCGAAACTTGTTTGGGTATGAGCACCAATTAGAACCTTCCCTTCCCCTACGATACCTTCGCATGTTTTGATCGGGGGCTTCATTAGAATTGGGACCAGGAACACTTCTCTTCACTGACGACATCACAGTCCTGAGAAGAGCCTCAGATTCCTCCTTCCAGGCCTTGGTTGGAGCGATCGATGCCTTCCGCATAGCATCAGAAATGAAGATTAGTTGGCATAAAACAATGGGATGGTGGCTCGCTGAACCCACCCACCACGCACACACCAACAGACACCCACCAGGGCCTGCAAAGGCAGAACCGGAATCAGCTCCTACGATACCTTGGCAGCAAGATCACGACCGACGGGCCCTCCCACTCCATGGCGCCGGAGCTTTTGACCAAAATGCTGCACAAGATGGAAGACTGGTCAGGGATCTACACCTCTCTGTATGGCAGGGTACTGGTGCTAAACGCCTCCATTGTTTCTATGCTCTGGTACATAGCCACTGTCTGATCCTTGCCAGACACGACGACACAAGAGCTTCGATCAAGAGCTGCCGCATACCTGTGGACAGGCAATCCGTCCTCTGAACTCTGAATCCCCAAGGGTTGCCTGGAAATACATTGTGATGGACAAGAAAGCCGGTGGCCTGGGAGTCCTGGACCCAGCTTTACAGGTCAAGACACTGCAGATAAAATGGATGGTGAAAATACTCCTGGACCGCCGTCTGCCGTGGACTTCACTGGCTCTTGCCGCCATTCGGAAACTGCCTAAATATAGAGCGCCCCCGAATATGCAGGGACTGGATTGGATCATGGCTAAACCCTGGGCACGGCATACACGCAACACAGGCCCAGAACAAGACTGGAACCACCTCATCAGCGTGTGGCACGCCACCCATCCCCTGCGGATACACTGGCTGGCCACCCGAGAGCAGGTCCTCCGTCAGCCGCTATTCTTCAACCAAGCCCTCAAAGGCTTGGCCTGCCGGCCCTGGACTCTAACCGCGCCCGACACTCGATGGGGAATGTGGTTGGAGAAGGGAGTCTGGCAGATTAAACACATCTGGAACGAAGCACACGCCCGCTGGAAAAGACCAACCGAGCTCAATGGTTGCCAGCGGGCGACTTCAACCTGCAGCTCAAGGGTTGCCACAACCTTGAAGAGAATCTAGAAGAGCTTATTGCCTCGATCCCCCTGGCTTGGCTAGCGCTGTCGAGGAAGGCCCTGAGCTGGCAAGCCCGGAACTGGGCCACTTGGATATCTGAGCCCACCCCCATGACAGCGCTGGCCTTTGTCTCTTTTGAGGGCCCTGCGGGAAGTTGGTGTAGGATGACGACATCCGATATTCGAACACCCCGGCGCCACCCTCAGCCCCATCCGGAAGTCGACCGCGGTCCAACTTTCTGTCTGACCGCACCTGCTTAAGAAGGTGCGAGTGATAGAAATGCCGGACCTCCACACGAACCCCGCATCTTTTAGCCGGCCACTCCCATACAGGACCTCAAATTCGACCCGGCGGAGTGGGGATGGAGAACTCGATGCACTTGGAACATCACACAATGCACAACACGGCTCAACTACCGGCTGCTGAGAAGAGAGCAGAACGTGACAACTACCTTGAACCTTCATTGGCAGGTCCGTCTACAGACATCCCTCCCTGCTTCGCCCTAATCCCTCTGGCAGATTATGGCTGCCATGCGGAACCCGCGTCTCTTCTCTGTCCAATGGCTGATACTCTATCTGGCGCTACCGGTCAACGAAAGTTCGAGTCGACGCCGTCGAGCGAGCTCTGTACCCTGTGCGCAGCAGGACGGATAGAGGATGTGGGCCACTGCCTGCTTTTCTGCCGCAATGCAACAACCTTTTGGGCGGATGTATCCACATTCTGGGAGTCGGTCACCGGAAAGGCTGCTCCCACTGAGACCGTCTCCAGACTGACCGGCCTGAGACTCCCACCCGGCATCTAAAGCTGGGAGCGCAAACTGTTCCAACGCCTGCGGCTGCATGCGCTGTGGTTCATTTGGCGGAGGCGATACCAACACACGATACCCCAGACCCACCACCGGGAACCCCTTACATGGGCCGCCTTCCAACAAGACGTGGAGCTCGAATACCTCGCTGACTCGACCTAGACAAAGCGAAGAGATGACCCCAGCAAGGAGACTGACCTCAGGGGCAAGTTCTTCTTGCACACTCTTGGAGTCGGCAGAATTGCGACAATAACAGGGAGTCATCTGTTTTTCAAATGGCCCCGCGGTTCCCCCCAACCCCAGTCACCACAACCCTTCCCACACCCCCATACCCCCCAACTCCTCCCGTCATTCAGCGCCTCGCTTGTCTCCCCGTGAAGAGCAGTACCTGCCTGTGCCGGCAGGGGCAGGATTGGAACATGGACGTGGCCTCAGTTGCGGACGACAACGAGAGCGGCGCATTACAGGAAGCATCAACAGGGTGGACATCAAGGAGAGCATGGCACAGATTGGGGACTTAAAGGTGATGACAGACTGGCCCGGCTTGTGGCCCGTGGAGCCTTTGGCCCCCTGTTCCAGACCGAACTCCGGCAATCCATCCCTGGGGTCTCCCATCGAAGCCAGCTTATCCTGGCGCCAAGTCACACAGTGCGGTTTCGGGCCCGGCGTTTCCCGGGAAAACAAGAGTCTTTTGCCCCCCGACTGTTTTCGCACTGGAGCCGGGTCCGGTCATGCTTTGGAAACAAAGGACGTGGTGTGCATGGAAGAGAATGGATGGAAGCAGATGTTCGGTTCCGTCGAAGACTGAACGCTGGACGGNGAATGGATGGAAGCAGATGTTCGGTTCCGTCGAAGACTGAACGCTGGACGGTCGGCTGATTGTCCACTTTCGTGATTGACTGGTTGATTGACTGACACGTTGATTGCGTGCTGCTGCTGCTAGACCCGACTGCTTTGGAAACAAAGGACGTGGTGTGCATGGAAGGGAATGGATGGAAGCAGATGTTCGGTTCCGTCGAAGACTGAACGCTGGACGGCGGCTGATTGTCTACTTTCGTGATTGACTGACACGTTGATTGCGTGCTGCTGCGACAATGGCAATTAGATAGAACAAGGCATAGTCGGGGCACTCAAGAATAGTCGGTGCTTAGATTGCAGAATTTGCAGTTGCTTAGGACTGCAATGTGCAGATTAGCTGGTTTGCTGCATCTGGAAAGGGAGGAAGGTGACTAGGTAGTCAGGTTGATCAGGCGCCCAGCAGCAGGGCTGAAGAGCCCCCCCCTTCTTGTCAATTCCTCTCGCGTGCATCCTTTCACCTGCTCAGTCAATCCGCTGGTTTCAGGGTAATCAATGCTGGCAGGATGTCAGTGTGTTCAGATGCTGAATCATTCACAGGGATGCTGGACCCGTTTTCCAGCAGGTGTTGCTCCCCACCAATAGATCGGAGCAACCGGTCTACTCGCTAGAAGGGGGTGCGACCACCTCTTCTAGCGGACGGACTAGGAAAAAAAAAAAAAAAAAAGGGACTAGGGACTGGTTGTGAGGAGGAAAAAGGGGGAAAATTTTCAAAAAATACTCCGTTGGATCATGTTGATAGCATTTCATACCTATACCTACCCATGCAAGAATCGACCCCTTCACATTGACAGCATCAAAATCCTCCTTCCTTAGCTTTTGCGCAAACAATCCACTGCGATAACCAATTGTGCTGGTGAAGCAAGGCAAGATAGAGGACGACATGGGGGAAAAAAGGGGAAAAAATCCACAAAATCAGAAGAAGAAAAAAAATTGAGTGAGTGAAAGAAATTTCTATTACATATTGGTTGACTTGAAAATTTCAACTAGAAGAAAACTTCAGAGTTCATTAAAAAACTAGGCTAGCAGAGTGGCCCGGAGCCATTTGCCTGCCCGGGTGGGAAAAAAAAAAAAAAAAAAAAAAAAAGTAAAAAAAACCTATGTTACCAGTTGTCCAATGACAGGATCGTCTCCATTTTCAGCAGTTTAAAGCACGAAAAAAAGAAAACAAAATTGGGGGTGTCTTTATTCCTTTTTTTAATTTGATAAAGAATTTCGATGTGATCCCAAAGCAAAAGTTGTTCAGTTTATTTTTCTGCATAACATAGTTTTTTTTTGGTTTTTTTTTTTTTTTTTTTTGGTTTT
>BFEA01000063.1:3160902-3176190 GCA_003427395.1 Chara braunii
TTTTTTTTTTTTTTTTTTTTTTTTTTTTTTTTAAACTTCGTATATGGGAAACCTACTTAACGAGGTGATAAGAGCATCCCCGATAAGTAGGCCCCTTCGTCAAAGGCTCCACCTATTGGTGGGAAGCTACACCTGCTGGAAATTAGGTCCAGCGTCCCTGTACAATGATGAAAATGTATGTGCTGGAAATCAGGTCCAGCGTCCGTGTGCAATTGTGTGAATATGTGTGCTGGAAAACGGGTCCAGCGTCCCTATCCATGTAGTCTATAGAGTCTCCAAAACAAACTGAGGCATCAATCCAATCAAACGAAACTCTAACCATTATGTGATGTGTATTACAATGAAGTGATTTACATCTGCTGGAAATCGGGTCGAGTGTCCCTATATCGTGTTGTGTAACTATGTCCAACAGTCAGAAACTTATCTATATATGTCCTTATTCAGAGTCTAACCACGAAACCCTAAGCACGATATGATTTTTATCAATCAAGACTAAAAGCAAAGCTCTGTTAAGGATGAGAGATGTATGATCTAGACATCAAGTCCAGTATCCAATATGCATTATTGTGTGAAACTGTCAGGGGGCATCGATGACTTCCCTGCGGAGGGAAGGAATGACCGCCTGCTACCTAATCCCTAAACAGCCCACCGCCAACCAACAAGATGATCAGCCCCCCGTTGATGATTGGTATTGCAGGCCGGGTAACATCAATCACCCCCAGCTATCCTTCTCCTATCCTCTGCCAAACCACAAGGAAGAACTCCGTATCGAGGTTGGAGGGAGGGAAAGCAGTAAACCGCTTCTCTATATCAACCCCATATCCCACCACGTCTGCTTGCAGCATCGCTCCCATCACGCCGATGATAATCTCAGATGCCCGGATGCCGCTTCCTACCCCGCTGCTCCCTTGGTCGTCGCCACCACCATTGTCGTTGTCAACATTGTTGTTGTTGTTGTTGTTGTTGTTGTTGTTGTTGTTGTTGTTGTCGGCATCGTCACTATCGTTGAGAGGGGGGGTGATGGCAAACCCCGTTTCCATACCAACCCCAATCTCCCCTTCGTCCGCTTGCGGCATCTCCCCCATCATGTCGATGATGATCGCATCTGCACGGGCACCGCTGTCAACCCCGCTGCTTCCAAAGTCATCACTGCCATCGTCGTCGTCGTTGCTGTTGATATTATCGTTGTTGTTGTTGTTGTTGTTGTTGTTGTTGTTGTTGTTGATGATGATGATGTTTTCGCCACTGTTGTTTTTGTCTGTGTTATCGTCGTTGTTAGCATTGTTGTTGTTGTTGTTGTCGCACCCATTTATTGATGTTGTTGATGGTCTTGATGTTGACGTTGTTACCTCTCTTGCCACATGCTCGTCCTCACGATCAATAACGTCCTCCAACCGGTCTTCTAGAAGAGCATACAAATCGCGACCCTCATTGAAGAGGGTTTTGCAGACAGACATGATGCCCTCCTCCAATCGATGCAGACGTCAAGCCGAGGATCCGGCCCCTCCTCCAGCTCCCAGATGATCTCCAGCATGTCCTCACTTTTCTCCTTCAGCCAACCAGCCAGAGAAATCGCTCCCCCTTCGACCTCTGGCTCCATTTGCAGCCGTAAAGACATGTCCCTCACAATCTCCTGTAGCCATCTACGTCCGTTCTCCAAGGTAATCAGCCATTCGTTTGCTCCAATATGTAGCTCCCTCTCCAAAATCTCCTCCATGGTAGTCATGGCTCGCTCAAAGAACCGCGCCACTTTTGTGCAGTACCTCCAATCAATCACGGTTGGCGCTTCCCCTGATCATGCGTTGCAAGGCATCCACGTCACCAAACGACAGGTGGCACGTGGCAAGCTGAAAGCCACGACCACGTGTCAGGCGCGTGAACAGGCCCAGCGGCCTGGAGGGACTCACCTCTCCAGCACGCTGGTCAAGCCGGCTGCGGCCGGACCTCGCCGGTCGGCCAGCGTTAGGGCGCTAGCGCTAGCGCGGTTTTTTACCATCATTATTTAATCTGAGGTGCTATGGGACGGGTAATGGTCCGAGTATATCCATGGGAAGCTGGACCCGGTTTCCAGCAAGGGATTCTCCCCACCAATATACCGGAGCACCCGGGCCAGGGAGTACTATGGGAAGATGCTCATACCACTCCCCATAGTAGTCCAAAAAAAAAAAGAAAAAAAGGGGCCCCACTAGCCCTTCATCATACACGAAGAATGGTTTTTGAGGCCCCAATCGGGGTGCATGCGCTTCTTTGGTTGGAGGACTGATTTTGTGGTTCACCTCCAAAGGCAGATCCTGCGTTGCTGCCTCCCCACTCCCGACTAGCTAGTTTCTAGAACAGATCTTGAGCGGAAAGGGAAGCTGTCTCCCATCTGCACCTACTGTGGAAGGCCGTCGCCGCCAGCCCGAGCAACGCAAAAACACTGGCACTACCTTGGCTCCCGCTGCTCGGCAAGGACCAACACTTGCCGGCACACAATGGTCCCCCTTTGCCGCCAACGTCTTCTCGTACACGAGGCTGCATCTCCTTATGCTGGCCTGGAGAGGCAGATGATCTTTTGAGAGGAACGACCACCAATTTGGTTTGCAACAAGCAAAGCAAGCAATAGAAGAAGAGATCAGGTCGCGAACACAGGAAGCCTGGAAAACCCTGAAACGGGACTACCAAGAGGAGAAGGACCCCCTTGCAAGAGAAGCCATTCATGACTCCTATTGCCAAAAATGGCAAGATCCACGCAGAATCTTTTGTGACCTGGATGCCATGTTCATAGACATGGGACTCATCTCTCAGGACTCATAGGATTACTGACAATGGCGGATATCCTCCCCTTCTCCCCCTGCAGCTCCTTCGACCACCGTATGATAGTTGTGACCCTCTCGTTCCATGCTCACGTTGCCAAAGGCCCGGGATTCTTCAAATTCATCACATCGCTCTTACGGTTCCCCGCCTTGAACAAACATGTCAAGGAATTTTGGGAATTGGTCAGCCAACAAGCCTCGGGAAGGCTCGTTCAAGGAGTGGTTTAATGAAGGGGTTGCGAGACTCAGAAAGAGAATTAAAGAACTTTCCATCAAAATTGCACGGGACAGAAAGACAGCAATCGGCAGGGTGTTATTGCAGCTAGAAGAATGGGACAAGCACCTTCAAGCTATGAATCCCCTGCGGCGGCGGTCAGGCACGGGCGAGGCCGAGACCCCGCAGCCATGGGCGCGGGTCGGGTTGCCAGCCGCGGGTCACGACCATGAAAAATCTATCTATCTATCTATCTATCTATCTATCTATCTATCTATCTATCTATCTATCTATATATACAAACTGTTTTGTCAGAGTTTCATCGACTCATCAGGAGGCTGAACCCTCAACAGTCTGCAGAATCCCCTCACTGATTACACTGTAAATGATAATTTACCTTAACCAAAATCAAAATAGACTATCAGTCACCCACACCAGATGGAAAACTCTACAGACTGTCGGTTCACACCCCATCACAAGCCAGCAAAACATCCACGAAACAAAGAAAGGTCTGTCACAGCCAAAAAATACACTCCAGACACGCCGCNACACGCCGCTGGCACTAGAGGCACAGCATGGCCGCCTAGTAACGGCCCCGACCACTGTCGCTCGACCTGACCGAAAAAAAACGTAGCAGGAAGCTAGCGAAGTCGTAGCATATATCGTCACAAACAGAACTACCCGGTCAACCGTAGGCAGAGAGAGAGAAGAGGACAACAAACGAGGGGTTGTGATAAACTGTTTCGTCGGAGTTTCACCGACTCATCAGGAGGCTGAACCCTCAACAGTCTGCAGAATCCGCTCACTGATTACACTGTAAATGATAATCTACCTTAACCAAAATCAAAGTAGACTATCACTCACCCACACCAGATGGAAAGCTCTACAGACTGTCGGTTCACACCCCATCACAAGCCAGCAAAACATCCACGAAAGTATATATATAGATATAGATATATATAGATATATATATATATATATATATGGGGAAAAAATATGTTATGCAAAAAAATAAACTGAACAACTTTTGCCTTATGGGACCGTTTGGGACCAGTTGGGATTGTGTGAGACCGGCGTACCGTGCGCGCTTTCTAGTGTACGGCGTGAGGGACACGGGGGCGGGAATCGGATTAGGACTCTTTTGTTGGTCTTAGATTTGAGTTTGGGATTGCGGTTTCTTTGCTTGGTGCCGTCAGTTGGTTTACATAACACTTCGGCACCGCGACACTCGAGGTCAGTGGTTGACTCGAATTCCCTTCACACCTTATGTGCACCCACACGTTGTTTGACCCTCTTTTCTTTTGTGCTCAGAAAAAAGTCAAATGGGAAAACTTGGGAAACTGGGGCTGACTTGCGTGTGGATTTTTCGGTGGAACCCCCTTGAATGTTTTGTTTGCTTGGCATGCAGGTATGTAAAAGGGGAATGTGCGGGAAAAGAGTTTGAGTCTCGTTGAATGTGGTGATGAGAAAAAGATTGTTTTCCTACCATTTTTTTCTGTTTTTTTTTACCTGTCGGTCAAGTGAACGTTTTGACTTTTTAAGAAAAACTTAGTGAAGGCCGAAAAAGGATCCGCGGCAACAGGAAAAAGGAAAAGGGTTGAACAAATTTAGTCTGACCCCAAGGTATCCCTTTCTATCTCGAAGGGCCCCTCAATCTGATCTTGTCCAAATGAGTCTCGATCCTTGTTTCCTCTGAGCTTTTGTTTCGTCTAAGTTGTTTTCCCTAGTAGGGGGTTGGGGTGACCAACCTTGCTCAAAGTCTAAGGGTTCCCTCATTCTAGGAGGAATCTCGGGCGTGTGTTCAATGCCTTAGGAGGCGGCCCTGTTATCGACCCGGAGTGGACCGTTTACGGGGGGGTACTTCGCCGATTCGATGGAGATGACTTGACTTCTGGGATCCAAGCTTTCGGCTCGAGCGAGGAGTATTCCATACCACTTTCTAGAGAGTGGGACGCACAATGGTTAGGAGTCGATGCCGATCTCCCCGCAGTCCTATACTGTAGAAGGGTTGAATCAGCAGACCTTTTCGGCTGGCCGTGCTAGGAGCCACCTTCGGTCTGAAATGTTGATGTCATAAGAAGCCCGGCCTGCTAAACACTAGTTTTGTACGGAGCGCTTGTAGGTGTTTTCGTCGTAGGAAACTCACGCTATAAGAAGCGCGAGATCGAGGCAGAGGCTCAGGGGAGACGAGCTTCTGAACTTTTAGGCCCAAATATTTCTAGGTTTTTTTTTTTTTTTTTAATACTATTTTATAGGGCTAAAGAGGGCATCTAGGAAAAAATTATGCCAGTTTGTGGGAGCAGATATATTCTTGGGTGGATACATGAAGTTCTGGCTGGGTAGGGCTTGAGGGTGCCTAGGCTGCCCCTCACGGCTACATGCAAATCAGGTATTAGGTGGAATGCTGCCATCAGGACCTAAGGGTTTAAGGTTTGAGAGCTAAAAGTCCTGGCAATAGATGAAGCGATGGCCAACAGGTGTTAAGGGACTAACGGATTCACTAGAGGACGGTCAGAGTCAGAAGTAGGGAGCATGAACTGGGTGAACTGGGTGATGGAAGACAAAAGTGTAGCTTGGACAAAGAGGAGGGATTGGTTATGCTTTGCCTCATAGGACCTGCCTGTTAAAATAACTCACTCATATGTAGGATTATACCACATAACACACACTCTCGAATATATTCAGTCGCATCTTATACAACACAGAGATCTAGGAAATAAACAACACACTCAGGAACATCCTCAACTACACCTCACACAATATGAGTCATTGGGCGTTGGCACGAGTACAGTTACAGATAGCTATAGACAGAATAGAATAAGTTAATAAGTACATAGATGATTACTGACAGTCAATACTCCATAGAAAGGTCGGGCTCTTCTCTGCCTGGCCCCCTCATGCTTATTGCCAACTCTTGCTTGCATGTTTTCATTCATCACATTGTACCTTACAGGGACGCTGGACCCGTTTTCCAGCAGGTGCTGCTCCCACCAATGGATGGAGCCTCTTTTTCTTATATAAAAATAAATAAATAAATAAATAAATAAATAAATAAATAAAAATAAATGTCAGTTTGTCATCCCTCGTTTCAAACGGGCCCAACAAAGTTGTTGCCTAGGTTTCCCTCCAAATAATTCTCCTTCACAACTCCGTGACAACCAGAAAGGCAGACAGACAGACATGCAGGCAGGCAGGGAGATAGACAGCGAGACATGTACGCAAGCAGGCAGGTAATCAGGCAAGAATGCAGACAAACAGGAAATCATGCAGGTAGGGAGGCAGACAGGCAGGCAGGGAGACAGCCAGACAGGTAGGCAAGCAGGTAGGCAGGCAGGCAAGCAGGCAACCATACCGCTCTCGAGGCGGAAGACCGTACACTCGCAAGCAAACTATCATGCCTTTGGAAATACATGCCTGACTGCTTTGGAGGAAGACAGTAGTTTGCTTGCGGCCAACCACCGTCTTTTTTTTTTTTTTTTTTTTTTTTTTAACCCTCCTCCTCCAGTGTTAGTTGTCGGAGTAGAATGTATGGTTGTTATTGCTGCCTCTGGACCCAAAGTTACCCCAAATACCGCTAATATAATCATGACTGTCTTTTCTATTCGGGGGAAGACAGTATGTGCTTCGCAATCCCATGTGTCTCTGCTTTGGAGGAGGACAGTCGCTATTTCTGGTCGGCAACTCCGTACACTTTGGTGGCGTGCGAAACTTTGCATCAGATTGGGCGCAAGACTACCGCGGGCGCTGCGCCTGGCCCGACCGAGCATGCCCCGTTCGAAGTGGCACGTTTACATGGTGCCTAGCTAGGCGGCGGGAGCGACTTGAGCGCGGCGGAGGGAGAAGCAGCAAGGCGAGTTGGTATGGTGGGCGGTGAAGATGGCAGGACGTGGTGGGTGTCTTTACAGGGCTGTCGTGTTAGTGGTGGGAGTGTTTGGAGGGCTCGTGCTGACTGTTTGTGTGGGTCATCTTCTCTCCTTTTGTATGAACCTCGAAGTCGACTGCTCGGCTCGGTGCCTGTGGGAAAGCGTTTCAAGGAGCCACGCGGCAGATTGGGGTTGATCTAACTCAGGTGGTTCCCTCAGATTGGGTTGACGATTTTACGTGCTTTTCGACAGGTGGCATAGCGTTGCGCTTCCCTAATACTCTCAAGACTACCTTGAGCGGCTATTGGCGGGCTCAATAGCTTGGTCTCACAACGCCGCGTGACTTACTGGAGAAGGTGAGTTCTGCTGCGGTCCGATGATCTTCATCGTTCGACCTTTTGTAGAAATGGTGAAGTTTAGCCAGGACGAGGTCGAGTTGTGCGGAACTGATGAAGGGGGAGGCGAGGTTTTGAGGGGGAAGGGGTATGCTGGATGGGGCATCATGTTTGAAGGGCACCGGGAGGGGTTGCTTGGCTACGTGTAGTTTTGTATGCTCAAATCTTCGATTCATATTTTAGTTCATCTATCTCGATTTGAAAACGTTGGTTCTGATGTTTTTAGTTTTGATGTTCGCGGAAAGTGTGAAATCCTAAGAATAAACTAGCCCAACTTAAATGAGATATAATAGTTTCTTTATGTTCAAGCATTCTAGCTTAAACATTCTCTTTATTTTCTTCTGGATTATAATCGCGTATTTTATAAGGAATAATGCATACTATAAATTAAAGAAATATAATGATTTTACATTACATATGTTTTTATTAGATTTATTTTTTTTTCAAAAGATTGTATTCATATTGCATCTAAATCTTTCATTTTCATTATTCAAAAAAGGAATCAATGTCAATATACGAGCTCTTTTAATAGCTATAGTCATATTTTGTATGGTATAAATATCCAGATCATATTATAAATATCCAATATATAATAATTATCATTATAATAATAATTATTATATTGCATATATATGCAAAAAGCTACAGCTTTAGTTCCGACACTCAAATCAAATTGGCTCTTGATGCATGTAAGTATGATGATTTTTAGTTATGCTGCTCTATTGTCAGGATCTTTGCTATCAATTGCATTGATTGTTTTAGATACACTTAAAATTGAAGAATTGAAAGACTGTGATTTTAATACACAAAAAAAAAATCATCATCCTATTTTTTTAAGAAGAGTAGAAGGAATTGGAGTCATTAATAAGGAAGAAACAGTCTTTCTGGCCCCATGTTAAGAGCTTCTTGTATATTCTGTAAATAAGATAGATTCTCTTATATATAGCTTAGTTTTTTATTCTTATAATTACGTATTTCATCGTTTTTTTACGATTAGGAATATGAATCTAATAGGCTATTCATTAAATAGATCATAAAATCCGAATCAATAACAAAATCTAAATATAAAGAATCTAAAGAAGAGAAGGCTATTAAGTACATATACTTATAATCAGGTTTTTCCTCTTTATCTTTCCTAGTTATATTTTCTAACAGTTTTTTTAGAAGTTGCAATAAAATGAGGGTTTGATTTCTTTTATTTATTAGTATTAAAATAAAAACTTTATTTTAATTAATAATAAATTTTGTATTTTTCAAAGATCCTTGAAGAAAAAGATGGCATGTTGGATCACAATTTGGATTCAATTAAGATATTTTTGAAACTAATTGAATAAATTTAGGCGTCGTGATTGACACATTACTCTATTTTGGCGTGTGACTTGAAAAGTCACAAGTATCATAAAATCGACCAGTTTGGACTTGAAGCTGTTGTCCGCCCATTTGAATAATTGCATAAGTATTTGTATTCATAGGTCAAAACTCATGCCAGATAAAAAAGAATTCGGTTATAGTTTTCCATGTGATGGACCGGGAAGAGGCGGTACTTGTGATATTTCAGCTTGGGATGTTTTTTATCTAGTTGTATTTTGGATGCTAAATACGATAGGATGGGTAACATTTTATTGGCATTGGAAACATATTTTTTGCTATATGTCATCTTTCAGTGCTTTTGCTTGAAAGCGTTATAAAAAAATAGGAGAAAAAATGTCAATCGGTGTACCAAAAGTGCCTTTTCGACTTCCAGGAGAGGAGAATGGATAAAATTGATACAAAGTTTTACAAACTTTGTTAAAATAAAGTTCCTGATCTTGAAGTTCGCAATTCAGAAGTAAGTTCTGATTTCTTTTTTTCATTTGCTCAAATCTCCGAGTCAAATTTTAGATCGTATATCTTGTTTTGAAACCCTTGATTCTAATGTGCTTAGTTCTGATGTTCGTCGGAAAAAAAATTGATGCAAACCTTCCTGATCTTGAAGTTCCCATTTCAAAATTAAATTCTGAGCTGGTTTTTCACCAGGGTAATTTTCTCAGTAATTTTCTAAGTGAGATTTGGAAAAATTTGTGTCTGCAAAGACAATCTTCTAGTTTTGATTACTGTTGCTGCGAATTCTGATTCTGATTGGTTTTTTCGTTTTTCAAATGGTTGATTGTGTTTCAAGTTTGCCTGAGACTTTGTACGGTGTATTTGAGTCTTGCTTTGTGAGTCCCCGGAGGGTTTCACAAGGTGGGAGGTGTTACCCTGGAAGGGGAGGAGGCGGTATTGAGGGATTGTCCTTTTCTGGGTGAGGCTGATTTGGACTCCGATCAGCTCTGGCGGCTGGGGAGAGAAGGCAAGGGGATGAAGCTGCTTACAGCAGGGTGCGAGGATGAGAGGGCTGCCTTGCCTGGAGGGGTTGGGGCAGAAGGAAAGGGGGAACTTCAGCCCAATGGGGTATACTCTAGGGGGAATTTTATGCCGTTTAGGGGGTTGAAGTGACCGGTTAGAGGCTGTTCCGAACTGGGGCCGAGAGGAGAGGGGGCGCCTGCCGGTGGAGGCAGTGTAGGAACAGGGGGGTTGTTTTTTGAGGGAAGGAGTGACTTCGTGTTGTGGAGTCCCGGGTGAACGCTGGAACCTGCAATAGAAGAGAGGATATTTTCTCCCTCCTGTTCTCCTTTTGGATGTAGGGATATTTCCTAATTTTTTTCAGGTCGGCTGTGTTTTGACTTTTCTGAGTTTTCAAAATTTTCTTAAAATTCTTAAAAAGTGGGATGCTAGTTGTAGTGGGGAGGTAGTGTATTGTTTGGTATGACAGTCTGGTAGTAAGGTTGGTATTGCGTCCTGCGGCGAGGAAGGCTTGTTAGCAGGATGGATGTAGGGCATAGCAGTGGTAGGGATGATGGCTCTACTGTGGTAAATCTTGCCGGAGTGGGGTTGTGAAGGATAGATGCATGGGGTTGATGAAGGACTGCAACCAGCACTTGTAGGAGTTGGAGGCATTGGAACCATTGTTATGGTGATGTTGGCGGCTTGTCTGATGTTTACTGACACCCATGAACTCAGAGGTTTGTGAACGGACGAGGCCAGAACGACGCTGGTCGGTGCCGGGGCGTGGTCGCGCTGCCCTGTAACCTGAGCTGTACGGGGGCAAGGGGCCTGGTAGAGAGATCGGGGGAGTTGTCGAGGGTGGAAGGCACTCCAGTGTCTGTTGGCAAGCTGATACTCGGACGACGTTGGTCGGAGCCGGGGTGAGTCGCTTCGCCCTGTAGCCCAGCAGGTGGGGGATTATTCTGGAGTGGGTCGTGCCACTCTGTTACCTAGCAGTTGGGGTTGTGAGGCCGGGTAGAGACCGAGTATAGAGGACATGGGGGTTGAGGTAGGCTTAGAGTAGGCGGCCGAACAGCACTAAAGCATTTTGGTTCTAGGCTGAAATCTTCTGCGGATTCGAGATTCAAGGTAATAGTTGCTCATGGTTTTCAAATAATTCTCATTAATACTCTCAGCTAACTCTTAGCCAAAGCAGGGCAATGGTTCCGACTCTTTACATGTTTTGTAAAAGTCCGTATGGGACGCTGGACCCGGTTTCCAGCATGTGCTGCTCCCCACGAATAGATTGGAGCATTTGTCCCAAAAAAAAAAAAAAAAAAAAAAAAAGATTCTCCACATGAACCTCTGAGCTTGTGTTTGCGGTTAGTTGGGACCGTTCCAATGGTCCCAGTTCCCACAGTCCCAAGGTTAACAACATGGCTACCTTCTTTACCCGCATACAATGTACGGTCATTATAGCCGTATTTAAGGTATCTTTCAGTCTATATACAGCTATGATGACCGCATGTTGTACTCGGGGTAAGAAGGTAGTCAGGTTCATTGACAACTTGGTAGTGCATGCGTTGAAGGTAGTCAGGTTGATTGACGACTACCGTTTTCACCAGAATAGAACGCCCAGTAATTATCGCCATGTCTGGATACAGCTATAATGACCAGGCGTTCTACTCGGGTGAAGACGGTAGTGCCTGTGTTGTGTGCCATGGCCCCGCTCAACATTGTGGTCGTGTTTCGTGATCACCACTTGACATCAAGGAATCAAAGAAGATATGTTTTTTTTTTTTTTTTTTTTTTTTTTCCCTCTTCCCAAATTCATGCCATCACCAGTTTGGGTGACACTATGGAAACAGACATTGCAGACAAAGGGCGGTGTGGCTTATAGGACCTTGAAGATCCATATGCTCTTTTTTTGGGGGGGGTAAGTACGTCCACGTCACCTTTCCAGTACCAAATGGGCAAATAAAAGCATGCGTCGACAAAGAAAACAGTGCCGAGTTCGAAAAGGCAACGGAAGCACCGATGGCGGCCATGGTGTCAGACCAGGTGTCATATTTACAAGGATCAGCCATGGTGTCAGAGGGCAAAACAAAAACACCAGAAAAAGCCCAACGGATACTTGTGGACTGCAATCGTACATTTCGAGTTGGCGCGCAGTTTCTTTGCCGGAGCGAGTTTTCTTTGCCTTCAGGGTTTTAAAACATGCCGCGTCCGCCATTATTTCTTTTTTTTTTTTTTTTGAACATCAGCCGGGGACCTATTATATCGGAGGCGATAGACTCCGGAACAGTCTGGGCACATTGCACAACTAACCTCTTCCCCCAAACACCACAACGCTCCAGTCCCTCATCATCAATCTGTCAAACCGGGCAGGTCATACAGCTTGTAGACATTCCTGATCAGGAATGCACCGGGGAGAGCATAGAGCTTGTATACATTCCTGATCAGGAGTGCATTCTGATCCAAGGAAGACTGTTGATGGCATGGACCCTGACCGGGTTGGGACCCACGACTCCATGCGTGCCTTGATCGGACACCATGATGTCACACACGCTAAGTTTTTCTCTGTAGGGATGGGTATATCCGATAAGCTACAAACCGAAAATCGGATGAGCATAAATCGTATGAGCAAAGAAAAAAAAGTAATAGAAAAATTTAAAAAAATCGTATGAGCTATGAACGGAAAATGCTCAGGTCAAGTAGAAAACAGGTGCTCCATGCTGGGAAATGGTCACAATGAAGGCCAGGTTCATGATTGGTTTGAATGAAACATCACACCTTTGGGCCCTGGCCTTCAGGCTCAGAGGCATGCCAGCAGCTCAAGTGTGCTGATCGGTTGGCCAAATAAAGGAGTGCCCTCTTCGCCTCTGTCTATTTTCTTTTTCTCCTTCCCATTGTTTTTCAGACGCCCACTCCCCTTCTCCACAACCCCCCCCCCCCCCCCCGCCCGAGTCCTTTTTCTGATGCCAATTTTCCAGAACTTGCACTGGTAGTAATCAGATGTTTCAAGGATAACGCTCATCATGAGAATCAGATTAACCAAAAAAAAAAAAAAAAAAAAAAAAAAAAAAAAAAAAAAAGGCACCTGGAGTGCATGGTTGCAGGCAGGACAATCTGACAAATGTGCAACAGGAGGAACAAGGAAAACAATAGGAAAACAAAAGGAGTGGAGAGGGAGGAGGAGGGAAGAGGAGGAGGAGGAGGAGGAGAGAAAGAGGGAGGGAGGGAGGGAGGCATAGGCAGGCAAGAATAGAGAGGGAGCAAGAAAGAGGGGGAGGGGACAGGAGGAGGAGGAAGGAGGAGGATGATGAGGAGGAGGAGGAGGAAGGAGGCGGCGGGAGAAAGAAGGAGAGGCGGCAAGGAGTAAGGAGAGGGTAAGAAAGAGGGCATGGCCCTGGAGGAGACCCTGGAGATGGAACGGGGAGCAGCGTGCATCCTGAGATGCGGACATGGAGAAAAAACACATAACTTGACGGTCTGATGATCTGCAGAGGAGAAAAGAAGGCAAGTGAGAGCATGCTCGCCCACCGGCACTTTCTTAAACGTATCTGACCGTGATCACGGCCCAAACAGATGTATCTGACCGCAATCACGTCCAGAAATTCGTGGAAAAAGTCCTCGTGCGTCGTGCGAGTATGCCCTGAGAGAAGCAGTGTTTCAGCTGGGAGTCCACTTAGAGAGACGAAGAGACAAGTTGATGAAACCGAACCTCCGAGAAGAGAAGAAAGGGAGGGAAGGGTCCAATTATAATACACAGCTTCAAAGATATTCTTGCAGATTTCGAGAGATCTAACGACCGGAAATCTCAACTACCGGACAGTTGAAAATCGGTATATTCCTAACGGCCACTCAACCAACCAATCAAACACGCAGTTCCGACTAACGGACTGCCTGGCTGATCACCTAATTAACAATTTTGCTAAGTCCATGGACTCCATACTCACAATTGGACTTTGCCGACTGAATCTGACCACGATAGTGGTCAAGTACCATTCAAGAAAGTCCAAAGAGTGAGTGTATCTGAAAAAGAAGACTGTCATCCAACGATCCCCGATCTTCCAACAACAAAAGTGCGCCACGACGAGAAGTCAAAACTTTGCCAAAAAAAAAAACAAAAACAAGAAAGAAAAAAACGCTGCCATCGTTCCGCCTAGGCTAGTCTGTTCCTAAGGACCTAAGGGAGAATGAAATCACGAAAACGGATTACCGAAAGTATTACCCCCTCCCGCCAAGGCTCTAGGGAGGGAGTTATTTTCCTCCCTTCCCAAAGACCTAGCAAGGGAGTTCATCGCCCTGGCCATTCGATTGAACGCCGCCACCATCGCTTGAGACTGCTCCATCATGATGTCGCCTTGGCGCTCAAGAATGCTCGCCGTTCTATCCGACGTTTGCTGGAACGCGAGGGCGAAGGCGCCAGCTTGTCTCTCCAAGGCTTCAGCCATGTTGTCGATTGCCAAATCGGAAGAGGCCTTCCTCTTCAAATTGGCAGCGCCAAAGCTGGGATCGTCACCGGACCGCCACGCGGCGGTGGCATTCGGATCCTCCCTGCCGGCCCTCTCTTGCCCTTCGTCGTCGCTGTCCCTTGTTGACGACAACATTTCCGACGCCGCGATGAGCTGCTGGGTCAAGCCCGGAAGGGCCCTTAGGGGCTCGCCGTCAACAAACGCCGAGGTCATGCACGGCCGGTTCAGCGATTGACGGCCCGTTATGACCGAATGGACGCCATCGTAGATCGCTCGCTCCAGGTTCTTCACCATCCCCTTCTTCTTGCGCTCCTCGCCCGTCATCGACCAGTAACTACGGCTGCCGGGATCATTCTCGCACTCATTGACAAGCTTGTAAAGCGCGACGAGGTTCTGCCACCGGCGTCTGCAGTCCTCAGCATCTCTCTTGATTCCCTGCCGAAGGAGTTTGTCTGCTATGATGCCCCATTTCATGCTCCTCGACATCTTCTTGAAAGGGTTCGTGTCCTCTGCAAGCTCATCCTTCTTCGCGCGAATTAGGGCGTAAGTGTCCCGGATCGTCCAGTTTGCCTTGCGATTGAACTCCTTTCTTTGCCGATCTTTCCGCGACGACCCGGGGGAGGCTTGTTCTTGATCGTCTTGCCAGCATTCAACATCATACACAGACGCAGGTGGCGAAGCTGCACCACTGCCAACACCATCACCTGCTCCTGCTGATGTTGACGGAAGGCTCATGTTATTATCAGAAGGGGGCACATCTGAGCGATCCCTTGTCGCATCTGCAGGTGGAAACGCAGCTTGAAACGCAGGCGGAAATGCAGGTTGAAACGCAGCGTAAAATGGGGGAAACAAAACACCACCAGCGTGAGACCGGTGCGCAGTTGGTATTGCGGAAACAACCCCTGGATGTTCTTGTTGGATACCTTGACTATGTGACGGCTGCTGCCTTGTTGATGGAGGAGTGACTTCCAGAGGTGGCCGCTGTAGAACAACCATACCCTGCACAACAAGGTGCCCTCGATTGAATAAATGAATGAACGAATCAATCAATCAATCAATCAATCAAAAAAAAATCCAAACATTGAAATGAACCAAATCAAGTCAAATCAGCTAAACCAACTGGATTAATTTAAGACCAAATAAATCAATCAAATGTTCCTGCTACGTTCTCTTGTGCACGGATGCTACGGCCGTGGTAAGTATCTCGGTAGCCGGGAGTTTGAAATTGCACACACACACACACACACACACACACACACA
>BFEA01000063.1:3210606-3229586 GCA_003427395.1 Chara braunii
GAAAAAAATATATGTTATGCAAAAAGATAACTGAATAACATTTGCCTCCGAGTGACATCCAAATTTGTTACCAAATTTGAAATAAAAATAAAATATGAAAAAAAAAATAAAAAATAGAAATAACTAATTTGAGGAGAGAATGAAAATCAGTGTGTGGGTGGGCACATTTTAAACACCTCCATCTTTGGAGATTTTTCATTTTTTTTTGGCTTAGTCAAATTCCCTGAAAATTCATATATGTGTATCTCACATGATACACAACTCATTAAAAAAATATAAAAAAAATAATAAAATTGTTTAGGCCCCGAAACAAAGTGAAAACAAAAAGAGAAAAGAGAAAAAAACCAAAATAGTGAGTGGGTGAGCACGTTTTGACACCGCCATATTTGGCGAATGTTTTCTTTTTTTTTAGAGCTAAGCCAAATGATCTCAAAATTTAGAGTACCTCACATCATAGAGAACTCACAAAAAAAAATTAAAAAAAAAAAAAATTTAGGCCCCAAAATATTTTTTGGCAGGGTCCGAACCTCTTCAGGTTCGGAGGGGTTCGGCCCCCGAACGCCCGAACGTACGGAGGTTGGCCCGGGGGCCTCCGTACGTATGGGCTGGTAACCATGTATATATATATATGTATATATATATATATATATGTATATATATATATATATATATATATATATATATATTTTTGGATTGGATCTTCTTTGGTCCTTGCACGGTTAGGCCACTGATCAAAATAAGGTGACATGCGCGACCCGTTCTAGTAGCCTAGGGGATGAGTGTGAATTACCGATAAAACCCTCCCTCCTCCTTCCCGCCCACCCCCAACGTTCTCCCCTTTCCCCTCCGCATTTACATCCCCTCTCCTCGTGTTGCTTCCCCCCCTCCCTGTCGCTACCATGACTTCCCCTCGTGTCCTCGTGTTCCTTCCACAGTTTCCCTGCCCCTTCCCCCCTCCCAACGCCCTTTTCCACCTCCATCCTTGGAGCCCCATCCCCTTCCTCGCGCCGCCTTGCCCCCCACTGCGAGTGCGTTCCTACTTCATGCTCGCCGCCTTCCCCCCTAGAGAGGGGAAAGGTGGGCGTGACGCGGAAGGCGATAAGGAGGGGGGGGAAGGAGGCACGAGAAGGAGGGATGAGGTTGCGAAGGTAGAGGGGGAAAGAAGCACTGTGATACGGAGGAGGGATGGGGTGGAGGAGGTGGAGGGCAAAAGTGGCGGCGGGAGGGGGGAAGGGGCACCAGGGTTTGGTGGGGAAGGCAGCGGTGGTGAGACGTCATCCTCACGTTTTTTGAAACTTCTTTTGATTTTTTCATCAATCAATCAATCAATCATTCATTCAATTATTCTAGTAATCAATCAAACAATCAATTAGTCAATCAATCAGTCAATCAACCAATCAACCAATCAACCAACCCATCAATCAATCAGTCAATCAACCAATCAACCAATCAACCAATCAACCAATCAACCAATCAACCAATCAACCAACCCATCAATCAATCAGTCAATCTATCAGGACCCCGTGAATCAATCGAATGGACTTCATTGATGCATAAGATCTTGGTAGCTTTATTGCTTTATTGGTTGGTCGATAGATTGATTGACAAATTGATTAACAAATTGATTGGTTTATTGATTGATTGATTGAATAAGTTAGAAAATATGGCAAAAAAAGAAGTGCAGAGAAGCGGTTGAAGGAGACGAGAAAAATATTGGAGAAAGGTCAGTTTCAAATATCACGAAAATAAGACCGATAACTTTATCGGCCTTATTTTCAGAATTTTTGAATAACGATGTCGAGCGCATCAGTCCTGCAGGTGGACCCTTCCGGCCACGTCACGCAAACTTTTGCAGGATTTTTTACAGTGTTGCCGCTCCGACCTAGTGTGCCAACCGTACCTCTCGCAAACCCTTACAACATGATAGGGTCGCACGAGGCACACCTTACCTCCACCTGCGGGAGTTGTCACGATCCCTTAGGCCAGTATATCCCCGCTGAACTACCAAACCATGTACGAAAGTTTTTTGTGCAAATCTTAGAGGTGGTCCAGCCGAGGGCGTTTCTCCTTCGTTGTAGCATAGGGGGTAGTACGCGGTTAATGCCCGAATTGGATCGTGCACGAGTCGTCACTCGAGGCGTCGATCTCTCGAGCGCAGTTTTACGCTGGTCAACTATGATGACTAATCTAACCACGTGATACACTTCTCAAATGAAAGCTTAAGCCCCTGAGTAAATCGTCTCTAGTCCCTTTTTCAAATGTTCCGCCCCAGGCTTGTTCTGTGTGTGAATTTCGGGCGTGGTCTATATGAAAATGTTTAAGAGGGAAGCGCGCGTGAGAGCAACCACAATATTCACTTATGAGATGTCTCTCAATCAACTGTTGTGGCAACGCTTCACTCATTACCCATAATCATGCAACCCTCCACGAGTTTCAATATGATTGCGCACGACACTGACGTGTTAGAGGTGAAGTATTGTGAAGAAAATCTCCTTCACAATATGGAACGACTGAAGGATCAACCATTCAACCCTGGTAACGCCCCTGACCCTTAAGCAACACATTACGATGGGCGAAGCGCAAATATCTAGCGCATACGAAAAACCCTTTTGTGTCGAACAAGAACCTAGAATGTATTGGACAAAGACTTTGAATTCGAGGTTCAGGACCAACGTCCGGCTTATTAATTCAAATAGGAAAAGTAGGCGTGCGTATCACCGTGGGTATCATGTGAATATGCACGTGCATGTACATGTGGCCATACAAAATAAACTGGTTGGACCATTCATACAAGGTGGTTTATGTGATAATAGAGGATCACTCTCACAAATATTGGTGTGACTTGTCCATGAGCTTTCACACAATACACATCCAATCACAAAAACTCTATCCATCATCTTTCATACATACGTACAATCACACAAAATTTGGACAACAACATCTCACCCACTTAAGGAGTCAATTTTATCATTTATTGCAACTCGTACCCCGCCTTATGCACAGAAGCCCGAACCATTTTCCATCATGATCCCACAGCGAAGATACTAAGTCTTAAAAAATTGCAATTTAGAAATAAGTCTGGTTGAAAATTCCAAGAAACATATAAAACTCGCAAGACAAAGGCTTTAGGTTGAAATGCAAAAGCAGGTAAAGTTGTGTCGTTGACCGACATGTTATCAAATGATAACAGAAGAGTAATCCTTTGTATGAACAGACCGAAAAAAACGAGTATTCAATCATTGCGTAGACCTGCATCACAATACACACTAAAAGACAGTTGCTAAATGTATATGGAGAACACACTTCATTCTGTAACCTAGCTCTACTACTTTCTTCTCACCCTTCCCTGATTAATATAAAAAATTGTTTGAAAATTTCAGCAGCATCTTCCCTAAATAGGTTCGATTGTCAAATTTATCCTTAGCAACAAGTAAACTAATTCTTAAAAATTAAAAAAAAATTGGCAGCGCTTCCTCAGCGTTTCTCGTAGGAAAAATGTATTTTCAATATTTTTATGAATAAAAAAATGACTAACTCTTTAAAATTATAAAAATTCCGGCAGCGCATTTCATAGGAAAGGAGACTGCCATAATTTATATAAAGCTGGAAATGTGAGACTAACTCCTGACACTTAGTTGGTGGTTAGAACTAAAGATAGTATTTTCGATACCTCTTTTTGAAGATAGTATCGTGAGCTACCACATGTTTTAACCTTTAGTAAAATCAGTCTTACCTTGTCCCAAACCTCCTCCCTATCATCCATTATAATTCGTCTATGGCTCCAACACTCAGCGAACTTTTAAAGCGACTAAGCTATCAAAAAATGCCCCTAAGTGGTAAGCCTGCATAACACACACAAGTGAGCACAATAACATCCCTCACCAAACGCTCAAGTTTCTCATCAAAATACTTATTTCATTCGACTCTCGTTTCATTTATCCCTTTTATCTCTTTCTTACTTATGGCAAGAGATCTAACTGCCCCTAACGAGGGGTACATCTATTTTGCCTAAGTAATAATAAAAAGGGTGTGATTAGACCGCCCCAAACGAGGGTTATGTCTAACCAATCTAGACGATAAACGTAAGGCATACGATTAAACCGCCTAAAACGAGGGGTACGCCCAATTTGTGCTTAAACATTCACATAAGACGTATGGTTAGGCCGCTCCAAGCGAGGGGTACGCATAGTCAGCCTAAACAGTTGACACATGACCGATGGCTAGACCACCTTAAACGAGAGGTACGTCTTGTATCCGTTTGGGCAATGACATAAGGCATATGGTTACACCGCCCCAAACGAGAGGTACGTTTAACCCGCCCAAACAATTATATATGGCTAAGGACTAAACCGCCCAAAACGAGGGGTGGCTTGGCCTCCCGAGACAACAACGTACGTCGTATGATTGGGCCACCCAAACGAGGGGTACACCGAGTCTCCATAATATAACAACATTCAACACGTTAGTTCGCTAATTCCTTTTCTCTTCCAAACAGTTGATTAGACCGACCCGACAATTTTTCTGGACCCTATTAAGTGACGTCCTCGTCACATGGAGCAATGAAAAACTAGGAAGCAAGCACAAGTTCAATTTGCTGAAAATAAAGTAGCCAATCCGATCTACCGGCTCGACTCCGTTTGAAATACCTACCAATCAACCCCTGTCATGATATCTCATTACCAGGGTTTTAACCTGGGTCTGCCATATCCTGACCACGGGATTAGGGGATACTTTGTTTTGTACTACTTCCAGATAGCAAGTTGGTAGTCCACTCTCTTTGCCCTAGGCTTCACCGACTTCTCGTTGGGTGTCCCCATTCATGATTCCGTGTACGAGCCAACATCGATATAGGAAGAGGAGCGATACGAAATACTAGTAGAGTGGGATGAGCTACAAATTAGGAAATCAGAAGAATGGGCAGAGAGGTTAAAAACCTAGTAGTGAATGAGAGGAGGATGACTATGAACTCCTTTCAAAGAATAACTCCGATATCATCGACTCAATCGATGAAGGCGCTCCAACATTTATTCGTACCCGCTACCAGACTCGCAAGCTAACTTCAGGGGATGTGTGACTACGGGGTAATTTATTTCAAGAATATACTTACCTTCAGAAGGCCTCATAAGCAGCCACACCAAGATCTGTCGATAAATTCGTTGTATTGGTCGAACTTGAAAGCCAAGGTTAAACCAATGGATCAAAAAAGACTAGAAGCACTAATATCGATGGTGGAGTTGAGACATGCGACAAATGTGATGGCCAAAAAGAAAGCCCTTGGAAAGGACTACGTGCGCCACTGGGAAATCCAAGCACCTAATTTATTGGAGATATACAATGTCATCCTTCAAGGAGAAGAGATTTCGCCACAAATAATATGGGATTATATTTTTCCTTTAGAAGACGAGAAACAAAACATATATAAGAAATTGAAGACCTATCTCCCTCCTTAATGTCTCCTACAGAATACCAGCAAAGAACTTTGTTAGAATATTAACATTTTTCCCTCCATTACCTTGTAGATAGACATTTGATGACATTTGTACAGGGTAGGTCCATAATTGATAATGTACTCACAACCCTTGAGTCGCTCAAAATTATTCCGAACAACAATCTAAGACCTGATAATACTTCTCGTCGATTTGATTAAGACATACGATAGAGTTAACTTGGCATATGCCATCATCACTCTCAAGTGCCTTGAATTTGGCCCGAACTTCTTACAAAGCGGTAGCGAGTCTATATAGTAGTTCTAAATCATCGGTAATGACCAACGGTAGGATTTCCAAACATTTCTCCTTATCAAGGTCCTTAAGGCAGGGTTGCCCCCTTGCCCCCTTGATCTTCGTGCTACAGCTAGAAGTACTAGTATGCAATGTGAGATCCACATGTGAATCATCGGCTTGCAAGTGCAATCTAAAATGTGTAAAGTAACGACATCGGGGGATGATCTATCCACAATCAGCGCCAACACTCTTGACTCTCTCTCAACTCTCGAAGACTGCCTAACTGGGTATTGTGACCTACCAGAAGCTGTTGTAAATTGGAGTAAGTCTAAGTACTTACTACCAGCTCATTATAACCTTGTCCTAAACTTAGGCATGAAAAGGGTAGCCGAAGGATCATTAAAATGTTACTTGGGAGCAGAAGTAGCACGAAAAAAATGTGGTGAATTTCAGTGTGACATTTTGCAGTAGAAAACTTTGCAAAGAATAGGGAGATGAAGCGCAACTCCTCACTTATCTTTGTTTGGTAGAGCGATGATGATGAATGTTGTGCTTTCTTAGCTTCACTATTGAATGTAGAAAATGTCAGACTATTGTCTAAGTAGTTAATTAAAGTAGTCAAGCGGGTCGCTTAAATTCATGTGGAAGCCCTTCGGCAAAACAATGAGTGGTTTCATTTCCAAAGTAGCATGAGAGACCACGTGTTATCCAAGAAAGAAAGGTGACCTGTACATTTTGGATCCTTACAAATAAAACCAGATTTTGTAAGCCCAACGGGTGGTTAAGGCCATCACAACTAAAGAGGATTATTATTGGTTGCTAATGGCGGAATGCATCTTAGTGCAGGAATGACAATTGCCGAGGTTCAAAGATTTGTGGTTATGCAACAACTTATGTTGTACGCTCAGCTCAATTATGAGAAGACAAATCAAATCCATCTTCTTGCAAAATGTTCCCGAGACGTGGAAAAAAATAACACCTAAAAATTGAATCGCTTCAATAATGAAAACCGAAGTTTTGGACCAACCTTAACCTATGTTTGACAACCCTCACATCCTTGACCTTCGTGGTTTTTCCTTCTCTGCGGATACACCACCTTCATCATTCGATAGGGCATGGGCTAAGAGAGGTCTTTTGAAAATTCAACACTTATGGGATGAGATATGTGACACCTTGATTACGAGCCACAAACTTCGAGGAAAATTAGGCTGGCTGGCTGGAATCGATGAAAAGAAAAACTCTCTGGTTGCCGCAACACGAGGAGAGTGGAAGGAGCTGTCGTACTCTGTTCGAACCGACCCACCAGGTACTTGGTACCGTTTAGACCCACTGGAAGAGCGTGGCAATATATGAACGTTGGTGGGATTTGAAGGAGATGGTCGTACTAAGTTCCAATAATGAGGGTACACAGATGGGGGACATCTTATACGGAAGATCCAATAAGAAAAAACTTCTACACAACTGGAGGGAGTTACTGCACAACCAAGAGGCAATGTGGCTCAGATAAGAGTGAAGAGACTCGTAATGACGATGGGGAGTGATCGTGTACCTTTTTTGCTTCAAAAAAACCCATTAGAGAGGTTAGGCTAGGCCCTGCGATGTGGAGGTGGGAGTAACCCTGAGCGTTGGATATCTAAGTACACTATTTAGGTAGGCTACAAACAACTACAAATTGTGCATCCCCCCCGCCCCCCAGTCGTAGCCACTCAAAGTTGGACTAGTGTGATCACGAAAGAAGTCGCAGAGGTGTCAACACTGTCAAGGTTAGTGCAAATAGTATGGTTGGTCTGGGAAGATATGCCTTCTCAACGGCTAGCCACCCCTCTGTAACAACTCTCTATGATGGTCATACCATGAACGATGTGGTTAAGGAGAAGGCGTATGTAAGTCGAAATGGGTTGCACAAGATGCAAATGGCTATTTGAATCCACTATTCATCTGTTGTTGTTATGCCCATTATCAAAACATATCTGGTTATGGTAGAAATCTCACTAGGACGACATCTGGAGTTCCTGTGGGATGAGAACTGAATTTTGTTCAGAGCGAAGATTTTGGAGTCTCAGAGTTGCAAGGAATGGGGTAACGTATCATATGTAATTACAGCGGTTATCTTCTGCGTGGTCTAAGAAGAGAGGAAGTTACTGATTTTCAAAGGGAAATACCTCACTGATATGACCATTAAATAGAAAATCAAGCAAAATATAATGCTCGTCATTAAATGCGAGTGGAAGGAAAGTAGTGAACAGGGGTAGCAAACTCGCTGGCCTACAACGGTTCCATAATATTTGGGCTAGGAAAAAGAGACTTGCTGAGGTAAACGGTGGCAGTTGGTAGTGTCCGAGTGGTTATTTACCACCTAGTTAAGACGTGAACACTCGGTCGAACATCCGGAGAAGGATGGCAGTAGATGGTCGGGTATGTGCGGTGGGAGGGAGCGTTACTCTATTATGGGTCCCGAGTAGGGTCCAACATTTTGGTTAAGGAGCTGTTTTTCCTTTCCTTGGCTTTGTTAGCCTCTTGCAACTGGAGGGTGTAGTGTCATGTGCGGCGGGAAGGAGCGTTATTCTATTATGGGTCCCGATTAGGGTCCAGACTTTGGTTAAGGAGCTGTTTTCCCTTTCCTTGGCTTTGTTAGCCTCTTGCAACTGGGGGCTGTAGTGTCATGTGTAGGTCGGGAGGCGCAGCGCTACCAGAAGCGTTGCACCCCGTCCCGTGATGCGGTATTACACAGGTGGGCCGTAAGGACGACACGTGGCGGGGATGGGGGCAATCTCTTCTGTAAACCAGGCGCTTAGCGCACGCGCAGGTGATTGAAGGCGCTTGACCACGCCACGTCACAGACTGGCGTGACAGACGATTTAACTCATGTTTCCTCTTTTTCTTCTGAGAGTTCCACATTTCACTCCATTGCCGCTGCGTTGTTGCACGTGGCATATGGCCTGAGAGGCGTTGGCTATGTCGACACCTGTGGAGTACAGTGGAGTTAGCCCTTGGTAAACTGAAGTGCGAGTGCAGTTGCGACTGCCATCACAAGGAAGTGGGTGTGTCATCATAATCAGGGCGCTGCTCGTCATCAGCAACAAGGCGCTGATCATCACCATCATCATCCTCAATAGGGAGAGGTTTGATATCATCATCATCAGGGTAAGGGTTCGTCATTATCATCGGGGTGCTGCTCTTCATCATCAGCATCATTATCATCAGGGCACTGCTCATCATCATCATCAAGGCGTAGGTCTTCACATTCAGGAGGCCGTTGTTCGGCATCAGCAACAAGCGCTCCTCACCAAAGGCGTTGCTGTTAGTATCATCATCAGTATCAAGGAGCCGTGCATCAGGGGTGCTGCCCGTCACTATCATCATCAACAAGGTAAGTTTGCCATTGTAAAGCATTGCTTGTCAGCATAGGGCACTGAATCGTAATTCATATCATTAACACCAGCAACAATTCGTCATCATAGGACGTTTATTGGCGAATTTCGTCTCATAGGGTGCTGCTCGTCATCATCATAATTATCATCAGTTCGTCATTGCAGGGCGTTACCCGTCATTGGCGTGCTACTCATCATCAACATCACCATTATCACCATCATCAGTTTGTCATCATAAGGCACTGCTCGTTATTTCATCAGCGTGATTATCAGCATCAGCATCAGCATCAGTTCGTAATCATAGGGTGTTGTCGGCGCAGCTCTCCACGATCATCATCATTATAACTTCGTCTTCATAAGGCGTTGTTAGACTTGCTCGTCATTATCATCATTATCATCACGACAGTATCATCATCAATATTACTATCATCATTAGTTCGCCATCATAGGGCGTTGTTGGCGAAGTTCATCATCATTTGGCGCTGCTCGTCTTTATAAGCATCATCATTAGCTCATCATCATAGGAGCTCGCCATTAGCATCATCATCATCTTTTTGTCATCACAGGGTGATATGCGTCATTATCATCAGCAGCAGCAACAACATCAGCATCATCATTATCAGCATGTAATCATAGGGCGCTGTTGGCGCTGCTCTTCAGTATCATCAGTATGATCATCACCATCATTTTGTTTTCATAGTTCGTTGTCGATCACCATTATCAATTTATCATCATCATGAAACGATTCATCATCATCATGGTGTTGCTTCTAAAAAAAAATTAAAAAAATTTCATCTACTTGTCTCCATTATAATGTTTAAAAATTTCTTATTCTTCCACTCATATCCTAAGAATTTTATTTCCTAAACTCCTCGTTTTTTTTTTTCTCCACTATTAATTTTTAATCCCCTTTTGGGCGCACTAATGAATTATCTATGTGCGGGTGGGGGGTTGGGGTTTTATGGAGGAGAGCTCTACTCTGTAGGGGCTTTACAAGGTGGGGGATGAAATGCCCTAGAGGGAGTGGGGGTAGATTTTTGGGGGATGCCCTGTTCTGGGGCTGGGACAGATGTATGGGCTGGCATCATATCCCAGCGGAGGCAGATAGGGGTGCGGGGTTGGTTGAGGCATACTTTGGTTGAAACTAGATGCCATAGTGGGAGTAGGGGAAGGAAGCGGGTATGTCCCAAGTTGGGGCCGATAAGGAGAGTTTTTTATCAGGACAGTCCTTTTCATTGGAGGCAGCGGAGGGACCGGGGGAGATGGAGGGGATGAAGGTGATTGCCCTGAAGGGACACGGGACATATTTTGGGGGATGCTCTATTCTGGGGCTGAGGGAGATGTATGGGTCGACATCATATCCCAGCGGTGGCAGATAAGAGCAAAGGGTTGACATAGGCATACTTTGGGTGGGAATTGGATGCCTTTGTGGGAGTAGGGGGAGGAAACGGGTCTGTCCCAAGTTGGGGCTGATGATGAGTGTTCCTGATTACGGGCGGTCCTTTTCGGTGGAGGCAGGGGGACGAGGGGGAAAGGGGAGAATTTCTATATCCTTTGCTTGTACTTGGTTGATACTTTGCTTTATTTTTCTAGAATTTTTAAAACAAGCACCCTCGTTATTCCTGGTAGTTTGAAGAATCTCTCAGGATTCCGCACGTCTGCTGGTGGTTTGTACAAAGCTGCACTGCAATTAGACTGTTATATTCAAGATCCGCGGTTGTTCGATGCCAGAACGACGCTGGTCGGAGCCGGGGTGATGCCCTGTAAGTTGCCGAAGGTGAGGGCATGAGGCCTTGTAGAGAGATCTGGGGATGCTATGCGTGGGCAGCCTAAGGGACAGTTGGGGATTGTTGACACATGACGATACTAGCCGAAGTTGGAGTGCGCCGCGTTGCTCTGTAACCTAGCAGATAGGGGGCGTGAGGCCTGCATGAGTTTGTTAAAGAATATGTCAGTTTTGGTGAACTTTGTTATGACCTGTTGGAAATCCCTTAGATACTTGAGTGTTCGAAAAATTGATGTGGATTTCATGAGGTGTTTAGCGATAGTAAAAAACGATTTGTAGTTTTCTCATCATCTATCCCGAAGTTCAGTAGCTTGTTCATGATCTTGGAGGATACTCTCAAGCCGAAACCGGGTAACGACCCCGATATCTCAATTTGTTCATAAATTGTTTTTTACATGTTTTCGTATGGGACGCTGGGCCTGATTCCCAACACGTGTTACTCCCCACGAATAGATTGGATCATGTCTTAAAAAAAAAAAAAAAAAAAAAAAAAAGCCTCCTGCATTGACCCGCAACTAGCTTTCCGCGTCCCCATCTTAGGCGACGTATGGGTAGGAGGCGGCTGCAGTTTATCACGGAGTAGTTCCGAGCCCGCTGGAACACTAGAACAACAAAATAACTGTAGGATCTCCTTGTCTATACGCTATGGCCTCCTTCCCTTCGGTTTGTATGACCACTCCTGTTGCATCCTTAATCTTAATTTTTGCCTTAGTACAATATATGTAGGGAACAAATTTAGTGATTAACTAAAGTACGGACTCCATGTGGCAGCCTCAAAGTTGCGTCGAGTTTGTAGTAAAAGACTCATAGCCCCAGTAAGCTAAGTTGGATTCTGCTTCTTGAGAGATTTAATCCGAAAATAATATTGAGGGACTTAGGCCCCTGGGCTCATAAGTTGAAATATTAATGGACTGAGTTTTGAGAAAAAGAAAAAAAAGATAAGTTTCCTTTGCAAAATTATAATTTTTTTAGTGCGTGAAACAACAAATTCTTTTGGAAAAAAAAGAGTACTCTATACATGAGGGAGGATTCTCACGTACGATAGACAAAGCAAAGGAGTGTTATAAAGTGGGATATTATTATTATTATTATTATTATTATTATTATTTTTTTATGTGCAGGATAGGATTTTGTGTTATGGACAAAGTTTAAAAATAGAGTTGGCATGCCGCAACGACACTCTGCTAGGCGACCTAGCGCTCTCCCCCGAAGTTGCGGAGGAAGGGCTTGGGTTTCATTCGGGCTATGGCTACCATACCTAACCAGTCGTTGCGGCCCACGACAGCCGTGCTCATTCTTTGTGGGCACGAAGCTTGTCAGGCAATCCAGATGGTGTGCTGACAGTGGGTGTGGAGTGTCGTATGTGGTGGTATGACCTGCGTTGCACGACGTTCACGCTCGCCGGCGAACGCGAATACGTTCGTCCAAACGTGTTCGGGCCATGGTGAACGTAAACTTTTTTTTTTTTTTTTTTTTTTTTAGCGGTCAGGGGGCATAGGCTTGTGTCCCTGACCCCCCCCCTACTCTAAGAGTCTTGAATAGAGCCCCCGCGCGTGCGTGTGTGTGTGTGTGTGTGTGTGTGTGTGTGTGTGTGTGTGTGTGTGTNGTGTGTGTGTGTGTGTGTATGTGTGTGTGTGTGTGTGCGTGTGTGTGTGTGTGTGTGTGTGTGTGTGTGTGTGTGTGTGTGTGTGTGTGTGTGTGTGTGTGTGCGCGCACACACACACACACATCCATCCATCAGTCAAATGCATCCAAGGCAGACTGTCGGGATTCAACCTCGCGATGAGTTGGTGAACGTCCAACAAAACAGTCTGGCACATTCACGCTTTTTGAGTGTATAGCGAAAATGACAACATGTGTACACACACACACACACACACACACACACACACAATTAGTTTTATGTCTGTCAGTCTTTTCTCACGTTGCCTGTCTTCCCTCTTTTTTTTTTTCCGAGTTTTTTTTTTTTTTTTGCCCAACTGAGCACCCTTGAGTAGTGCCGAACAATCGGTGGTTCCTCGTCTGGAGTGCCTTCTGCACTCTTACGGGGGCTGCTCGGTTCAGGATGTCTGTGTTGCCTGTGGGTGATGACGAATGCTTGTTGGAGTGTCTCCCTGGCTCATAGGGTGGTGGGAACCGACAGTCTGCGGGGTTCAATCGTGATTTAAGTAGGTCATGTGCCATTTTGCTCCGTGTTGGATATGTGGACGGCCTCGTCTGCGCTCCGTTGCTGCCTTGCTGCCTCTCCCGCTCGCTTCGCATATGGTTCTTTGCAGGTTAATGTATTCGCTGTGTGGTGCAGCCGTGTTCTTGGTGTTGTCTTGCGCTTCGCTGCTCCGCTGACTTGTTGCCCTTTCGCTCGTCGTTCCTCTCGTGTTTGTTGCTTGTGGGCCTTGTTGGATGGTTGCCTTGTTGCTGATGCATTGTGCTTTGCTCCAAGGTTGTTGAGCTGTTGGTCCACTCACCCTGCCATCCCTTGCAGTATGGTTGCCTTGTTTGTGTTGTCCTGTGCATCACGACACGGTTGCCGCGCTCCATGTCCTGTGTGCCATGTGTTCCTTGCACTCGTTTTTGGCGTTGTGCAGCCGTGTTGCTTCTACTGTGCTGTTTGGTGCTCCACAGGCTTGCTGCCTGCTGCTATGTTCCGCTTGGGGACAGTTTGCCTTCAACAAGGGTCAAAGGGTTCATGACACAAACCATCAGATATGGAGATTCCGCAGATTGTCGAGGGTTCAACCTCCTGATGAGTCTGTGCAACTCCGACGAAATAATCTATCATCAATTTTTATTATTTTTTTCAGTCTTTGTTTTTTTCACAAGTGTATTTTTTTCAGTTGCTGCTTTTGCCTTATCGTTATTCGACTTGATGTCGTTCCCTCACTGCCTTATGTTATTTGCCTGCCCATTTGCCTACCCCATGCCTTTCACCCATTGCACTTTGTTGCCTTGTGTTGTCCGCCTGCCCACCCGCCTCCCCCTTCCCCTCCAGCCTTTGTGCCTTGCTTCCTCGTGCTTTAGTCCCTGCTGCGTATAGTTTGTCTTTTCATCGAGTCTATGGCTTATAGAAAATGTTTACAAGGGGACCGATAGGAGAGAATTGTGTATTGTTGTTGTGTCCTTGGGCTGCCTACCTGATGAGTTAACGACACGGAGTACACGTTACGTATAGTAGAGCGACATTTGTTGTGCTCTTGCACATATTCTTACACACACACACACACACACACACACACACACACACACACACACACACACACACACACACAAGTGACTCCCCATGCCCTTCGAGACCCCGCCGGCGACCCGTACTGGCCCTGGCGAAACCCGTTCGTGGGTCTCGAAAACACGTTCTCATGAACGTGTTATCGACACGTTTGTGTGAATGGGCGCCCGAACAAGAAGGCCCGCGAACACGTTGACCGTGCTGCGCAGGATATGAATATTTTGAGCATTGCTGCACCTTCGCGGGGATTTACAAATTTTAGATATTTCATTTCCCTTATTGTTCGATGAGAGTTTTTAGGAATTCTTCTTTGATGATATTTCGGTGTTTTGGATTCGCAATGGTCATTTGTCACCCATGAACTTTACTTTGCTTAAATCGCCAATTCACCCGAAGTAGAGTACTTCTCTTAACGATTTGAGTGGTAAGAGCATTTTGATTAGGCTAGGGCCGCTAGCGAGAGCGCCATACCACTTTGGAAAGGTGCAACTGCAGGCTCGCGAGCTTTAAAGGGTAGCTTAATCAGCTTAGGATCGTGTCAACCGGTAGTTTAATGTGGGGGACAAATCTGAAAAGGTATCTATAGGCTTTAATTGCCATGAGCCATGTATGCCCCCCTTAGTACTTGTTGTATTCGTGTTCAAGGTTGTTTGTATGTACGCACGAGGGAGAGGTCGTGGGTGGGGTGGAGGAAGGTGGTCCAAGAGCTATTGGATGGATTACTTGGTCACGTCGCCCGACCAAATGGGAGGGACACAACCGCTTAATCCAACTCCTATAACTACGCTTGCACCACCACCATATCCCTACCCGTATGGATGGGTACCAACCCCACCACCACCTCGCAGGCTCCCCCTGCTTCTGCTCCTGCATAGGCAACTAACTCTTCGGGATATAGACAACTAGGATATCAACAGAGACCGTCGCTGAATCTGTTTCCTGAACCAGATAATCGCTCATGGTCCACGAGTGAGCACTTGCAGTCCATAGAAAAGTAGAAGTCGCACGACCTTGAGGAGTCTAAGAAGAAGACTGAAGAGAGTGGCGAATCCAACAAGAGTGCCAGAGCCACTACCAAAGAGGCAATCGGAAAAAAACTACTACCTCATCTGAGGACGGGGAACAAAACCTCAAAGTATGGATGACAAACAATTTCAGCATATCTTTAAAAATGATACTTGAAGTTGTCAATAAGACGACCAAGGACACTAATGCACAACGAGAGAAACTATTGAAGAGGGTATAAGAATTGGAAGTTCAACCGACCAAAATCAACAACAATGAAAAACGAAAGAGAACCGGAAATGCAAACTCACCTGGTGTGGAAATGGAGAAGTCGAAGTTAAGATGCAAATGAGGCGGAATCACGATTCGGCAGCCGCACATTCTGGTTTCATCATACGATGACGAGGAAAAGAAGCAGCACGCCTATGTTGAAGGCAACTAGGGAACCGCAACCGGAGATGCACGAAATACAGTGAGGCTAGAAGACATCATGAAGATGCTATCAGAAATCGAAGACAATGTTAACAAGGAGAAGGAAGCGGCACCGTCCTTCAACGGACAGATAAGTGGCGAAGTGAAAAAGAATAGTGCCATCGCGGATAACGAGACTTTAACAAAGGAGAATAAAAAGAACGAAGGCGAGGATCAAAAGCTTAAAGTCCATCACCGAAAAGGGAGAGAGCTAGGGATAATTGAATCCATGCATCAGCGACTTGATAAATATATGGAGATGATCGGGAAGAAGATCAACAACATACACATCAAGTGGGAAAAGAAAGACAAGGGAACCTGGGAACTTGCCAAACAGGACACTAACGAGTTCAGAAGGCTCATGAATGGTGACAAAGTGATGGAACCCAGCAAAATGAAGATGAAGAAGACAACATCGACGTTGAGAAACACGAAGATGACGTGTCGGAAAAATAAGCTTCACTAGGCGGAGCCTGTTGAGGTTTCTCAAGTGTTTGAGCGACGTTATCGCTCTCGTACATAGAGAAGATAGGAAATAAATAGAGGATGCTTTCAAGTTACGTATTTTGCTCTCATGAAGTTCCGATTTACGAAATTGGGAATAAATTTTCCGAAGTATAAGGAGAGAATGGTCAGCATGAATTTATGAAGTGAAACACATTGTCATGCGTTTATCTCTTGATTTTTATGTCCTGTAGATAAATCTAAGTTGATCTGACATCTAGATCCTTGTGTGATAGATGGAGAGAGCAAATTTGCTCTACCAACAAGACATTGATCAAAGTTCATAAGTGGTTGAAAAAGAGAGATGCTAGTACATACATCGCTATTATACACTATGGTTTGTCAACAAACATGAACTAAAAAAAAATATGAAGAAAAAATTAATCACGAGAGTCCAGACTTGAATATGCATAAAATCACATCTAGATCAAGATCCAAACAAGCATGAAAGCAAAATAAATGCATGATAACACTACATATCCCACAAAAACTGGTTTGCTTCAAATCCAAGTTACCTAGTACTAACAATACTGTGAATTTTATGATCATCTTGAAAAAGCTAACGGGAAAATAATACCTCTTTTTTTTATACATATACAGACAAATTGTGTTGGTTCAACTTGGTTGTGTTCTTGGCAATTAATAAATTTGGTTTATGATGAATCAAAACTCAGGAATAAATTTTGAATGTGCTTGTTAAAGGATTTGAAGCATAATTTTAAAGTTGGCGATATGCAAAATTTAACGTGCTTAGTTAGAACTGCATCTGAGGCCGATAGGCAGATAGCCATACTCATTTTGCCGATAGGCAGATAGCCATACTCATTTTGCCGATAGGCAGATAGCCATACTCATTTTGCTACTTCACACTCTTTGAAAACGAAAAGAAACATTAACAAGAAAAATTGAAACTGGATTGTCATGCATGTCGAAAGGGAGAAAGGGTGTAAATAATAAGAGAGGTAAACAAGTGGTGAGAAACTTATTTGGGAATGAGTTAAAAAAGAAACCGTGGTTTAATCCCATATAAAAAATTGTAGTTAAAATACCTTATTATCAAACAATTGATAAAAATGCAGTTTAATCGGAAGTTTGTGATTTACTAATAAAGAAAGCGAAACTGGAAGAACGACCTGATCTGATGTAAAAAATACGCGGGCAGTTTAGACTTAGTCCAAATCAGGTCTAATATCTTGCATAATCACAAAACAACAGTTGCTGACCCTGTTCCCGCACACAATTGTAATTTGCATGAGCTACTCATATCGGAAAGACACCTACGGATCAAACTAAGTAACATCCAATAACTCCACCTTTCTTTATTGAATTCGCAAAACATTTTGCTTCTCGCTAAGCTGACTAATATGAATGAGATCAACCTCTCATGCAAAAGAACACATTTTATACTTAAGAAGATTGGAGTAAATGAAGAGTTCAAAATATCACCCCTAAAAGTTGATAAGGGGCTTCCCTCCATCCCCGAGGGAACAATGTTTTCGAAGTACGTTGTTGGTGTAAAAGAAGCATTCAAGGGGTTGGTGTTATCTCCCCTTGATCAATCGCAACTCGGACGCCACTTCAATTGAATGCCTGGTTTTGTATCATGCCCGGACGAAAAAAAAAACATTCAATAAGAATAAGGATTTCTAGAGATTCTGCGAGGATGAACATAAAGTCCTGCAGCACATCAGGTTGAAGTATAGTTATTGTCAAAGGTCTGAATTTACTCGCAAGGAGCTACAAAGATAAACGCTTTAATTTGAAATAGAGACGGATTTTGAAAGGAAATCTTAAAATGGTAATCTGAAAAATTGAAGCAGATGGTCTCACAGTGAATGCGAGGACTTACGACATAAAGGAGATATCCTCGAAAATCCCGCATGACGAGGTGAAAGACAAGGTTTGTTCAACTTCGTTGGTTGATCGATGAATTCAAAAGAAACAGGCACAAATTAGTCTGAACAAAAAACGGACGGAAATGGGTTACCTTGTGTAAATTGGCAAGAGAAAAGAGTAGTAAATCAGCAAGATTGTTAGATATGATAAAACTTGTCAGTTTCCTTATGGACAATGTGGTGTTCTCATCCGTTGGTGAAGTCCTCAAGCAAAACCAAGGAGTTCCAATGGGAGGGCAAGCATCTCTCCCATTCGTAAGTATTGTCTGTTTGTATTTTGAGAATGAACTCCTGAGAAAACTTGGGGCTGATGAATTTTTCGTTTTGGAAAGCGATACGTTGATGACTTACTTCTCCTCGGACTGCGCAAGAACGAAAATGCAAATAACGAAAATACGGTATCAACCTTTGATATAATCCATGAATGCTACCAAAGAGAATTTAAGTTGGAAAGAACAAACGATGCTGACTTTAACATCATCGAGTTTCCGAAAAGTAAAATCCTTGTTTTGGAGAATCCTAGTAAACAATAAATAAATAAATAAATAAATAAAATCAAATTAAAAAATGTTGTATCCAAAAATGGATAATCCATCCAAGCCTAGGTGACTAGGTCCATGATAACTACGAATTTCCAATAATTTGGTCCTCTGGTACAGAAATGACGACTATTGTCGCGACTTTGCATCGCATAATGGCGAATACCAATACTGACGCGCTACCGCCTTGGCTACTGGTCACTATGCACAGGGAATTGAAGGGAGCCAGGTTTCCCAGCCAGATCATCATGAAAGCCATGAGGAAGATGGTATACAAAATATCTATTATTATTTGACTATATCATTTTATCATTCATTGGATTAATTTAGAAATTCGGATATAAGTACCAGAAAGAAAATCGATTCCTTCATGAAGGAATCGATTTTCTTTCTGATGTAAATCTTAGTAATCATTTTTTTTTTGTAAAGCAGATCTTAATTGTTGGTTAAATATTACTCGACC
>BFEA01000063.1:3248000-3260731 GCA_003427395.1 Chara braunii
CTCTCTCTCTCTCTCTCTCTCTCTCTCTCTCTCTCTCTCTCTCTCTCTCCAGCGTGTATACACACATCACGGTTGCTTCTTCTTCTTCTTCTTCTTCTTCTTCTTCTTCTTCTTCTTATTCTTCTTTTTTTGCACGCGCACCTGGGATTAGCACACCGCGCACCGTACTGCGCAGCGCACTTCACCTCCGCGCCGCAAGTACGATTTATACTCTTTCCTTTCTTCATGATGGTCTATTTATACTCTTTTCTTTTTTCATGTGGTAAATGACATGGAAGTGCAATCATTTGAGTCATCCATTAAAGTTGGAATGATAAATGTGAAACGGTTTTCACCTTTGCAGTAGCAGATGCAGATCTCAGGGCTCGATCCCTAGACCTTGTCCTCACCCGTGTACAGTACCAAGTCGATCCTGGGTGTTTGAACCCGTGACCTGTGTCTTGGTAGTTGGTGGTTGTCTGTCATAGGTTTGTGTAGTTGTCGGGTTTTGAACCGTAGGTCTGTCAAGTAGAGGTCATAGCTGTGTAGAAGTCGTAGCTGCTACAGTCCCGAAAGGCCAAGTCTACAGACTTCCGGAAGGTCCGGAAGTGGCCTTTCGAGAGTTGCCAGAGTCAGGCCAGAGGCAAGTGGGCAAGTGGGCAGTCCAACCTCGTCTAGTCAGCGGTGTCCAGTCCCAGTCGCACTGTGTCCAGTCAGCAAGTACCATGTGGGACTGTGTGCACCCGGGGCCCGGTGGAAAGGAGGAGACCAGCGACCAACAAAGTATAAGTCTAGAGGCAGCGTCCAGTTATCCATTCATTCAGACTGCGAGCCGTGCGGAAGCGGTGCCAGAGCGACTTGTGCAAGGAGATCTGCAGGTGCCCAAGGGAGAAGAGGGCTGCGAGGGCAACAAAGCGGCCATAGCCGCTAGTAGTGGTAGAGGTAGCAAGCAGCCATAGCTGCGCTAGGTTAGAGATAGTCTACAGTGTGTTTGGGTATGAGTGTGCAGTGAGCTGTGAGCGTGTGTGGGACATCCAGGGAGATCCAGAGTAGCGTGCGTGTGAACTGTTGCTGAGGATACAACGTGGAAGGGTGTTGTGAGGGCGCACAGGCGCCATAGCCATTTCGAAGCAAGTTGAATCTGAACTGTGTTCTTGGCTGCGATTTCTCTGAGTTTGGTGTGGGCGCTTGTCGCCAGTGTGATTGCATGCTAAGCAAGAAAGAAGACGAGTCTGATTGCAAAGGGGAAACAGATACTCAAATGGCATGGCCCCTGTGCAAGATGACACGCACAAATCGAGAAACAGACGGCAAAAAGGAGGAGTTACCTCAGATAGCTCTGCTCGGAATTGTTCTCGTTGCTCCTCTGTGGTGACTGTTGTCATCCCTTCCAAGGAGTCCAGCTGCAGGACCAACAACAACCGAAAAAAAAAAAAAAAAAACAAGAAAGAACTCTTATTCATCTGTTTTTTCTCAGTAGAACTTTACAAAAATCCAAAACCAACCCAAAAAACAGAAGAAAAAACAGGACAATAAGGAGCAGAAATACAATCCAGCACTGTAGTTGGATGGCGGCGCACAGCTGTAGCTGTCGATAAACAGATCACAAGTCCAGCTTCCGATCAATAGAAGAGGGGGTCCCCCTCATTTTGTATTTATGATTATTTATTTTAATTGTTGAAGCGGGACATCCGTAAAAATTGGAACAATACAGACAAGATTAGCATGGCCCCTGCGCAAGGATGACACGCATAAATTATTAAATTCCCTCATTATTATAATATTACTAACTATTTTTAAAAAGACGAAAAGAAGAAGCTACACAGATTATATAAACAGAGTATCTGTGTGTTGATGATGCAGGATAATCCCGATTCCAAAAAAACTGAACTGACATCTCGGTGATAAAACATAGTCAATAGGCACAAACTCACTGTATACCGCAAAACTTGAAAAGTCACTAACTGTAAAAAATCTTAAGGACTGAACATCAAAGCTTTGAGAGCTCATAAACATGGAAGAAGGCATGTTCAGCATCAGCCCATCCTCTGATACTCTCAGTTTATATATGTTTTCCTCTTACCTTTGACAAAATGGCAAATTACAAAAATGAAACGGTATTTCCCAATTCGAAGTAGCTGATGTAGGTACCAGGGCTCGATCCCTAGTTCCCCAACTTACCTGTGTACAATATCTGTGTAGTTGTAGGACTTGAACCTGTGACCTGTAGGATAGCCACTTGCAGGTAGGTCATCGTAGGCACCAGAGAAGTAAGGGATTCGAACCACAGACCTATAGGGCAAAAATCGAAGTAGGGTCCAGAGGTCTTCTAGAAGGTCGACCAGTGGGCAAGTGGTGTAGCTAAGTCTACTTGCGCCGTAGGACTGTGACATCTGTCGAAGTCAACTGGTAGGACCTCAGTAGGACTGCAGTGAGTCGTAGGTGAGTCGTAGTGCAGTCGAGGAAGTGTCTAGAAAGTCCCTCTCCGGTCCAGCAAGTACCATATGGGGCTAAGGGTACCGGGGCCAGGGAATACAGGCCAAATCGGAGCTGCACAGAAGTATAAAACAAGAGGCTGCGTCCAGCCATTCATTCATTCCTGCGGAAGCTCTGCGGAAGCGCTGTTCGGGCGTCTTGTGCAAGGGAGGTCTGCAGATGGCCTGAAGATGAAGTGGGCAGAAGTTAGTGATAGGCTAGTTAGCTGTTAGTGGCCATGCGCCATAGCCATAGACAGTTAGTGAGTGTGTATGTGTGTGTGCAGTGGTTGGCGTGCATGGTATCCAGGGTGATCCGGAGTCGAGTTGCGTGTGAACTCTGAGTCGAACGTGTAAGTGTGGGCGCCCAGCGCCATAGTCAACTGAAGTAAATTTGGATTTGAGTTGAGTTGCAAGCTACCATATCTCCGAGTTTGAGTTGGGTGCACAGCGCCAGGCTATTCTCATCTGTTGCGTGCATGTTTGAGTGTGGATTTGCAAGACTGATTTCAAAAACAACAAGGCAGTGGCATCGGTGTGTGAAGGCTCTACAAATCATTAAAATCTCCGAAGAGATCGCATATTCAGCCATCATTTCATGACACTGCAAAACGGAATGATCCACAACATTAAAGTTCATTTAACCACGAAGAGAATTCTTCTCCCCAGACAAAAAAAACAAAAACAAAAAAAAAAACATTCGCAGAATCCTCGGCAGCATTATTACCTTATCCTTTGTGTCATAAATATATGACTCCAAACTGTTCTTAGCCTCAGCTGTGCGCTTCCTTTCCTCGTCCTTGAGCTGCAACACCTCCATTCGCCTCAAGGCATCAGAAACCTCTCGCTCTGACATTGGCCTGGCGTAACCTGCTGCTACATCAACAATCTGCAGCACACCGTAAACAAAACCAATAAATTTTACTGGATCAGTGCTGATCAGAATTCTCAAAAACCTACCGTCTTCACCCGAATAGAACGCCTGGTCATTATCGCTGCATCTGGACCGAAAGTTGTGGCAAATACAGCTACAATGACCGGGCGTTCTATTCGGGTGAAGACGGTAGTCTGCTGGCAATCGGGTTTCACGTATCCTTCCAATTTTAATGGACGTCCTTCAGGACATCCGTGCAAACTGGCACGGTACAGAGAAAATTACCATGGTCCCTGCACAAGGATGACACACACAACTTCAGCAAAGCACACAGAACAACATCAGCGTTGTCGTGCCCAAGGTCCCGCATAAATCGAGAAATGGCCCCAATGTAAGGGGCTCATCAGTCCATCCGAGCGATTCAGACCTGAAATCCTGCCTGTCCAACATAACCGCGTGAATGGAAAACAAACCGGCACAGATTGGTACCATGGTTGTTAACCAGACATCCGCATCCCGATCCAGACAGTCCGAGTATGGATGTCCGGGTCCGGTGTGCGGTTTGGAGGGTCCGGTTGGACCCCATTTTGAAGAAATTTCAAAAAAGAAAATAGGGTTCCCAGGCGATTTTCCCATGCCTGGGGAACCCCCAAAAATTATTGCCATAGGTTTTTTTGGACGGTCAGCCCAACCAGACCGGCCCTAAAGGGGCTGCACTTGCCGAAGTCCAGCGGCCAGTACAACGGCGGAGGCTCAAGGTATCCACTGCCCGGCAGCGGGAGGAGTCCGTTTTTTAATCCTCTGCGGCACCTGCAACAGCTGCAGCAGTCCCGTTCTGAAAAGAAACCAAAAAAATACGTTCAAAAAACACAAACAAGTTTAACAAACAAAGAAAAAAGAAGAAGGTAACGCGCGCGCACACACACACACACAGACACACACACACACACACACACAAACACACACACACACCCCCAACACACACGCACACACACACACACACAGCTGTAGCTGCAGATGCTGCTGCAGCAGCTTCTGCAGCTAGAGCAGAGTGTGTGTGTCATATTCGCTATACACCAGGGTCGCATACCTGCCCACCGTCGACCCCGACCGCCAACCGTATTGCAACCAACCAGTAGGGCCGACCGGTCAGCGGTCTGCTGACCAGTCAGAAAACAACCATCCACTGATTGTTTTTCAATCTGAGTTGGGGGCTGTACTGCGCTTGCGGAGTACAGCCCAAATCCGCTGAGAAACTTTCGGGGATTGTTGGGGGGGGGGGGGGGAGTATAGAGGGGGCAAAGCTGGGTATAGGGGGGTATAGGGGGGGTATAGGGGGTATTGGGGGKGGTAATGAGCGTGTTGGGGGGGTGTATGGGGGTATTGGGGGCCGCTCTGGGGTTGTTGGTGGTCTTATTAGGGGTTCTGGACCCCTTTTTTTTTTTTTTGCAGGGTACCGACGACCCCCAACCGGTAGATGCTGACCAGTCAAGGGGGGGTTCTGGACCCCTTTTTTTTTTCTTTTTTCTTTTTTTTCTTTTTTTTGCAACAACCCCCAACCAGTAGGTGTCGACCGGTCAAGGGCCACCGACTGTCGGGTTGTGCAGCACTGCTATACACTCAAAAAAAGCACGACTGTGCCAGACTGTTTTGCCGGATTTTCCCCAACTCATCAGGAGGTTGAACCCGGACAGTCTGCCCAGGATACATTGAACTGATGGATAAGGACTCAATACGTCACCCAGAGTTAGCGATACCCCCGAGAAAAGTGGTCGACTTTACTGAGGTTTACTCACACCAACCTTGCAATCCTAGCAGACTGCCGTTCCAAACCCCTGACAAGAACGGCAGTAAGTCTGAGAAACTAATCTGACACTGCGTGTGTGTGTGTGTGTGTGCTGTGTTTTTTTTTTATTTTTTTTAATCCGTACATCCGGACATGCCCACCCCCAACCGGACCGTCCGCGTCTGCATGTCTGGTTGTCCGGATTCCGACCCCATGTCCGGAGCCTGGATGTCCATGATACCATCAGAATGCACTGGCACGAACAGGCAGCATCATGTTGATTACCGGGTCGGAGCTTAGTAACTTTCATATGGTTAGTGAATTAGCAAAAAGAAAAAGAGAATGTTTCTCTAACCTTGAGAGGAATTCTGAATATCCGCTTTCTCAATTTCCTCTTCATCTCCACCTTCTTCTCCTCTGCTGGCTGTCCGTCTGCTACAATCGGAGCCTCTGCGGCCACAGGGGCGCTTCCTTCATCAGTTGTGCCAGCTTCTCCCTCACTTCCACCTTCTGTTGTTTCTGAGCTCGCTTGGCCACCCTCTCCCGACTCAGCATATGTCGACTTCGATGAGGCCTCCGTCTCATTGGCTGCTGTTGCACCGTTCTCGGTCACATTCTTCACTGGCACTTCAATCCATTCTTGAACCTCCACAACAGCTTCCACTTTATCCAATGATAAAACTCCACTCCGACTTAACGTGAAGTGGATATTAGTCTTGATTGGACTTGATGCATTTTCACCATACCTGGAAGGAAAACATGAACGATACAAGAGAGGTCAGTTGCACCTAACCTTGCGTGGAGCGCTCCAAGGCAGTGAGTGGGAAGGCCCGCTGGGCATATGTCTAGCTCTCTGGTACTACATCAGATGGTCACAATCAGATGGAGCATTCCAAGGCAGTGAGTGACAAGGCCTGCTGGACTACATCTAGGACTCTGCTAGTACATCCGCCGTTCACAATCAGGCCGCAAAAGGCAACCTCTCTCCTGATAACTTTGATAGAATTTCAAAACCTTGACAAACACACAGCTCAGTGGTCCTGCACCTCGGAGCCGGAAATGCCAGCACTCTGTCTCGCAACGGTTATTCATGACACATTGAGGAGACCCTTCAGAACCTAACACCATATGCTTGACGCTCTGAGCAAAAAACTAGACAGCATACCTTTCATAAAGAGCAAGACATAGGCTAACGTCCTCATTAATTTGGTTATGAATCTTATGATTAATAACCGAGCATTCTATTCAGGCGAATCCCTTTCATAAGGAGCAAGGCATAGGCTTATGTCCTCCTCGATTTGCTTATGGAGCCCTGTGCATATTGGGGAACGCAAGAAGCGTTGCACCCTCGTCAACATATTCTCCCGCACAGAACGTAAGAGGGATCACTACCTTTCTTTCTCTACACTGATCTTTCAGCGATTTCATTGATTTGACGCACATTGTGTCTGTGTTTTATTTTCCACCATTGAGTTCCGGATAAACATAACCAAAAAACAAATAATACTGGCAACCTACCCTGCACAGATGTTTTTTTTGTTGAGTAGAGACACACGAACACAAAACAATAGTACCAATATAGCTTTCTCGTCCTTTTGGCTAAAGATAAAGTGCAGAATGCATCTTTTCTGATCAACTTCATATCTGATCCGTGATCCATGGAGCCACAAACACAAAACAAAAACAAAAAGCAAGAAAAATACAATAGTAGTGGCAGCATATCCTGCGTAAATACAAGGATGCATACATTGTATATCCAATAGGTCTCACAGGATCAACTAAAGACGAACAAACCTAGGTCTGAGAGAAAAACAGTGTGCCGGTTGGGCAAGGATCTCAAGCTAAATACATGATGCCTGTCACAGACAACATAGTCCAAGCAAAACCACTGAAAATCTTAAGCTATGACCAGCCATCATATTGGCAAATAATGTGAAATACACGTATTCATGGACATGGACTCAATGTGGAAAAACAACATATACTTTTCTTAAGTAGTGAAAAAGTTCCCAGTGGCAGAGGTACGCCTTGAGGTAATAAATAACTCAAAAAAATGAAGGCTTTGAGTTTGAAACCCCACTCTCTAGGTACTTCACCACCAAACCGACTGCTGTGCCAAAGCGAGAGCTAAGAACAACTCTCCTGTCAACAAGTCTGAAGGTCCTTAATAGCCCCATATAACTTGGAATGAAAAGGTCGTCAATACTTTGCTTGGCAGTGTACGTGGCTAGGGGCATGCTTAGCAAAGTCTCCTCGGAGGACGGTCCCACAGACACTCTGTACTAGCAACTACATGGAGCAGTCTGAAAACGCGGAAGATTGGCAGTATAATATGAAACAGCTTCAAAAGGTGAGCAGAGCCCACACACGGCAGACTCTAGATGCCAGCAGAGTCGGTTTCCAGTCACATGCACACAGGTTGGGAAGGACAATGTACCAGCCAACATGTTCTCCGACTGCCCAACCTCAGCTCGCGGAGATCATGCACCCAGGGCGAGGACCACCTTCCTCCTCCGGTTATGGCCTTTAGCAGCAGCCTTGATGCTGACTCTGATGAAGAGGAGAGGAGAGGCGATCGACACAGTGTTTTTGCCTGCATTGTCTTACTATCCAAAGAAACCACATCGCAGAGAGGACTATGTTGTGCATGCACGCCGCAGTCAAGTGAGCAATGAAAGCAGTAGTGGAAATGCTTGAATCGTACAGTGATGAGGAACAGGTAACCTTGGTGAATACCGTTTTTGACAGGAGTGGCATGAAAACAATCATGAGCGTGGCTCCACATAATTTACCCTCTCCGCTCTACCAGAAAAAAAGAAAAAAAAATTAGCAGGCTTACACTAGGGATGAAGGTGCAGGATCTCCTCACACTTGTGGAGTCGAAACTTGTGAACAAGGATGATTAAGCAATGTGTGTGTGAACAGGGATGTGCTCATGATTAAGCGAGTGTGTGTGACATCCCCTTGAGGAGGGAACTATATGTTCTTTACAACAACATGCCTTTTCAGATGGTTCTGGGTGAGTGATGTCTCATAGCTGAAAGTTCGGTGTTAACCTGTGCTGCAAAGACAGCATAGCCACCTGACGGTAGGCGTGTGCCGGGTCAATTCTATGAGAGGATGAGCAAGGGGAGTGCCAAAAGATGAGCTGGGCTAGTCAGGCATGGCCGCACCCGCGCTCTTTGACTATATATGCGACAGCATCGCAAACAAGGGATCTGCATAGCATGGTTACTACTGCTGCAGACTTCCACACCCTTCAGAGCGATGGACTGCGGAAGGTGTAGCAGCTTACCAGACAATTCAAAGATCTGTAGGAGGAGCCTACAGGGATATCGGAGAAAGAGCGGAAACATGCTATTCACTTGGTGCCGGGAGCAGTGCCGCCCAAGGGAAGAGTCTACCATCTCTCCCCACAAGAAACTAATGGGGTTAGCTGACAATAAAAACCAACACTTCACCATATGGAGCACCGGTGGTATGCGTGGTCATGAAAGATGGGGTTGATAAAGCCCACCCGGGCAGGTAGCTTAGTAGGGCCAGTGTGTTCTAGTCATCGACTAGGCTGTAGGTAGAAATGTTGCGAAACTACTGACGGTCAGTTCCTCAGCATGTTGAAGGCAAGCAAAAGGGGGGAGACGTCTTGCTCATCAGCTTGAGATGGCGAGATAAGGGCGCACCATTAGCGGATCGTTACAGTCACGAGTTTTAATCCGTTTCTCTCCCGTTAAACATACCTTGCATTTGGCTCTCTGGCACCCGCAGGTGCGTATAAGTCCGCACTTGTATCACCTAGCTTTCAGCCATGCATGATCAGAAAAAAGCATTTGGAGTAGTTCCCAATCAAGCGTGTGCAACTACCTGGCTGATGTCAACAAGCGCAGATAAGCATCCATTTCATTGCATCCTGCACGATTCCAACACTCCATGCCTATGATAGAGAATGAGAAGAGAAAGGAGAGCTCAAAACAATGGAGCAGGCACACAGGTATCACATGCCAAATAGAGCTGAGAAGGCATAGACATACTTTGACATCACATCAGCTAGGCCCGTCACTTCGAAGGACAAGATATTTTCATCCGGAATTCCAGGTGGCAGCTCCTCAGATGGATCATACTTGGCAACCAGCTTGAAGTCCTTTGTCTGCGATTTCAATGACCGGATAACCTGGAAAAGCCCACGAGTTTCGAACAAAGCAATGTTCACAACAGAAGTAAGATCAGCCACTTAACAAGCAGCCAGGCACAGTGAGATAAACCCATTCAGCCCATAAAAATATCAGGCACTAACATAGTCAGTCTCCTGGGATTTAAGCAAGGAGGGAGGACTCCAGTAAGAAGTTTAGAACGCCAATTTCGGGCAAGTGCAATGCCCTGCTACTGTCTTCACCCAAATGGAACGCCCGGTCATTATAGCTGTATTTGATGCAACTTTCAGTCTAGATACAGCGATAATGACTGGGCGTTCTATTCGGGTGAAGAGGGTAGTTTTGCATCAGTTTGACTCCTTGCACTTGCTTACAACTTATAACAGTACCCTTCAGGCTGTAGTGAAAAGGATCGAAGTATTGTTCCCCCCCCCCAAAAAAAAAGGATCAAATTCTTAGCCCAATTCTGATGAATAAATTGGAGCTGGTGCACGACAAGAACGAAGAAGAGGGTTTGATTCGTGTGTTCTCATTTGCAAAGAGACCAAGAGCATAATTGAGAGAGAACTCGGAGAAGAGTATGTACAGACTGACCTCTTTGACTCCACCTTCTGCGGTTGACCCACAAAGGAGTACTAGACTATCACATCTGGTTTTGAAACTCTCAACCCACCCTCCACTTTTCAGCACCCTCTCTCAGAAATTGACGAGGCAACCGCCGCTATGGGAGGACCAAATGGACATACAGCTATATAAAGTACTATAAACAATACACACTGAATTTGCAGGATTCAAGTAAAGACACCCCGACCTCGTTGGACGACAGCGAGGAGCTCAATGACACATGGGGATCGCAGTCCAAGCAGCACAGCAGCCAGAAGAAGTGATGGCAACTTGCCCACATCTTTCCAAAGAACCGACAGAGAAGGAAGGATAGTACGATAGAAAACAGAGGCTGTGATTCCGAAAGCAGGGCCTTTGGGGAAGAGGAGGCATATGACGCCAAAGTCCAGGACACGGAGAGGTTGAACACCTTCATGCACATCAGATGGAGTGATGTCCAAATTATACCGAGACTCTCTTCAAGTCTGGCAATGCTTGACATGGCCTCAGGCCTCAACCCAGAATAATTGAGCAATCGAGAGTACGAAAAATATGCTTCAGAGCATTGGAAGACCGTTTGTGTCACCAGAGGACCGCAACATAATTGTCCTCCTCATTTTCAATATCCAAACTGCCCCAGGAGTTCCTTCTCAAGACCGTCCGTCTACCACTGAGCTGGCAAGCATATTACCGCCTCATGGAGCAAGGAGCAATAGAGTCAAAAACAAGTGCAGCAGATCATATCCATTGCTTGGCATAGGTTCTATCACTTTCTCTAAGATGTGATGATTCACACATGGACACTGTGCTACATGCTGTCCTCCACGAAAGGGTCGAAGAAGTAGCAGTAGTGGTGATTGTGGTTGGGGGGGGTAGTGGTACTCGTAAAGAAGAAGAACAAGAAGAAGAAGAAGAAGAAGAAGAAGAAGAAGAAGAAGTGGCAGTAGCAGTAGAAGTACAAGAAGAAAAAGAAGAAGAAGAAGAAGTGACAGCAGCAGTAGTAGTACAAGAAGAAGAAGAAGAAGAAGAAGAAGAAGAAAGTGTTTTATGCTACTCAACACAGCAGTCCCGTCATGCCCTAAGCAAGGCCAGCGTACAGTTGACGCATGTAATCAATGAGAGAGGGGCAAACAAGCATACAGGGAGCAGAAGATAGGGGTAACCCAAGAGAGAGACCAAATCCAGGCAACATATCGAAACATCTCCCACAGTGATTATGGCTCCAGACAGACCAGATGGCTCAAGGACCAAACCATGAGTTGGGTTGTAAGCCTTGTATCAAAAGTATGCGCCATTCAAACTTACTTTCCGCAAAGTAAAGAGAAAAGAGGAGGAAGAAAAGAACAGACACCTACTTTGTAGGGAAGTTTCTTCAAACGGTGAATCAACGTCTGCTGTGTCATTGACTCTGGGTTGCCATCCAGATCTTCAACTGTAAAAATTGTCCCATAAGGGGTTCCATCAACCATTCCAAGCTTCCGATTCAACTTGAACCCATCACTTAGATTTGCTGCCTGTAGTGCAGCCCCCAGCGCCATCGCCTCATCAGCATCCAGATGCTTATCCAGTGGTCTGCCGTCAAGAAACTCCGAGAGCACAGCCTGAAAAACAAATTCACAAGCAATAGCCATTCATAGCATCAAAAGAGTATCAAAGAAGTATCAAAGATCAGTAGCCTTTCAAGAAAGAGCAGACCCCAGGCAGTGCATTACTTTGGCCCAAGACAGAACGCAGGCAGATGAAACTATCACAGTTTGCTTGGAAGCCACCACACAATCTCAAGGCTGAGCGGACAGCACCATGCCAGAGCCCAGAGGCATCTCACAGTAGGACATGAAAGTCCGCACCCAAATTGGGAAAGGCTGTATAGGCACCCAAACAAGTTCCAACTGGCCTCAGGCCAGTCCTTTCGTCAGAACTGGCATCTTCTGGACAAAAAGGTCTGACTTTTGGTGCCAGCCAAAGGCGAAGAACCAGTACATAGCCCTCCACAGAGTTTCTGGGACCCTGTGACACGGTACCCATTGAGGAAACAATTTCGGCATACCATCCATTCACTAAACTGAGCCGTGTCCGCCACAAATTCGATAGGCATGGGCTAAGGTGAGATGCTGTTTCCAGTTATGTCTTGGTCCTCAGTTTGGAGCAGGTTCAGTTTACATACATCCTGGGTCAACCCCAGCGCAAGAGACCCCTTCAGATTTTGATGTCTCTTAAACTACCTGTTGTCAGCCAAGCTTTTGGGGAAAAAACGAAAGCGAAACGTCAGTTAACACGGAGCCCCAGAAAGGCTCGGGGTGCCCGTCGGGGGAAGGTTGGCCGTGCCAGGCAAATCCACAGCTAACCAGTTTGGATTGTTAGGGTCGGGCAAAAAAGCTAGAGGCGCAGAACAACTGGTGGTTTTAAGCTGAGGCCAGGAGTTTCTGAATTACAGTGTCCTCACCTGCCAGTCACAGACCTAACTATCCCAGGTGGCGGATTTCGCTTCAAGATGTACACCGCTCATTGGCATACACTATTATGCAGATGAGCATTCATATTCCTGTGCCGTGGTTGTGTTCTGGAAGAGTACTGTGACAGCAGAGGATGAGGAGAAAATCCATAAAATCAGCCGCGTTGAGAGAGAAAGAGAGAGAGTTGTGTCCCCCACCGGGAATAATGCCAGAACCAAGGCTGGGCCGGCAACCAGCCGGATCACCTGCCCCGGTCCAACCGGCACCGGACCGGTCCAGGGGGGGTGAACCGGCAAAACCGGATGCCCCAAAAAATTGCCGGGAATTTTTTTTTTTTTTTTTTTTTTTGCGGCATCCAACTGCGCTCGTTGAGATCTGTCGGAATCCGCATTAAAACTTGAAAGTCAGGAATTT
>BFEA01000063.1:3261881-3279989 GCA_003427395.1 Chara braunii
AGAGAGAGAGAGAGAGAGAGAGAGAGAGAGAGAGAGAGAGAGAGAGAGAGAGAGAGAGAAATAGAAAAACTTTCTACCCCGTGGCTACCCGGTGTATAATTGGATGGCCCAGATGTGGGTGCTCAACACACAGAGAAACAGGCAACAGTTTCACAAAGTAGAATGTCCATTTCGTTAGCACACACACCACTGCAGACCAGCACTGATATTTTGTGTACACTGGTCATGCCCCTGGTAGAGCAATGTTAGAACCGGGGTGGGGAAGGAGCACTCTAAACATTATCAGTAGGAAAGAGGGAGAAAACGAGAGAGAGCTTCACACCCAGAGGTACCTGGTGATGCTTCTCAAGCGCACATTGAGATAGAAGAAGAGAAAGCCACAGTACATAGCAGGGGAAGTTCATTCTCCAACACCCTTCATTGCTGGGAGGTTGATTTTTATCATAAGCCAAAGCCATTGGCGAGCAATACTAAGCAATGTCATCTTGAGAGGCGACACGCGGTTAATGGAAGGCCCAAAATTCGGGGGTTTTCGCCACATCAATACAAGCAATGTCGTGGAAAATTTTGCGAACAAACTATGCAGGCTCATAATACAAACATCAAAAAACGAAACAGGCAAAAAAAAACTAAAAAAAAAAACTCAAAAGGACTATAAAACCCTATTCGGAGTAGCTTTCGGAGTTCGCAAATTTTTTTCCTGAATTCGGTGTTTTTGCCAACTTCTTCGTTACTCGTCCAAATACGCTGAAACTGAATACAGATATACCCTCAAGCACATACATATCAGACAAAAAAAAAAAAAAACAGAAAAAAGCAAAAATTCAGGGAAATATGGCAGTTTCGGTGAAAAATTCGCCGAAAATAGCACCACCCATTAACCACGAGTGTTCTTGTCTAATTTCTCTGCTCACATGTCCTCATCCTCTCTTCCTTCAACACGTCTTCATGTACTAGTTTTGTTATTGCAACGGCCTACATCCAGGGAAAGACTTGAATTTGCACTTTAGTTGATATCCGATGGGGTGAATTTGCACTTTTGTTGATATCCGATGGGGTTTCCATGCCAAGCTGAGTACCAACCCACAGTCGAAGGGAGTACACAGCTGATCCGCTGGCTGAACCAGGTATGGAGCAGGCTCTCTTCTCATCCCGCACGCAATCACTCTGTTTGTGCGCATGTTTGCGTACACTGACATGTATATACTGGCGATCTTGTCAGGTTGTTTTCAGACTGGCAAGGAGACAGATAGGATGGCCAAGTACCCACCTGCAGCTTTGGCACACGGGTTGCTCCTCCTATCACCTCAACTGCATGCAGATCCTGCGCCGAGAGGTTTGCGTCCTTGAGCACTTGCCTGGCAGGGACAAGAGCGCGCTCCCAGAGGTCCGCACAGAGTCCTTCAAACTTCTCCCTTGTAATGGACGTTCTGCACAACCAGAACCCACCTCCAACCCATGAGCATCCTCTGCATTATTCTGCCAGTGAGACTCTACTGACAACTCCCTCCCTGCCTCCCCTCCCCCTCTCCCCCCACTCCCCCTCCCTCCCTCTTTCATGGGTTCACATACCAAGCTACATAGTACTATGTGAAGACCCGCATGCTGCTGGCCAACACCATCTTGCATTCAGAATCCAACCAACCAAACCTACGACAAAAGAAGGTAAAAAAGACAGGCAACCAAACAGATGTAATCACCGGGTATTTGCATCACCTGGCACGGTCAAAACAATAACCCCATGCCTCATCCATATATGGCCCCATACGAGAATTCATTACACCCCTAGGAGCCACCGCTAGAAACCCCTCCTGCCTGAACTCTCCACCCATTCACACACACAACCAAAACAAGCCAGAAACAATACCAAAGTTGGGAGGAAAACAGAAAACAAACTGGAGAAACCCAAAAAGAACCTAAGACCCTGCAGTATTACTAGGAAAAAGAAAGAATCTTCAAGCTAAACCACCTTAAGCATGCTTAGAATGTAAGGTGATTTACAGAACCACCACTCTTGAGGCTCCGACATTCTAACAATTATACACACGGCTAAAATAGACATTAATGGAAACCCACCAGAAAATGAATCACAGTAATAGCATATATATACAAAAACCCTGATACTCGTCGTGACATGCAGACCAGTCCGAGGTCACCCACAAACAAACCCTGCCGATCTTGTCACAGTGCATTGACACCTTGTGGGATGGAGTTGAAAACTGCACCATACCCGGCCGCAAACCTTAAACCACCAATATGTTTCCCAGCATTTTGCTCTGATGCGGCCGTTAACGCGCCACGAATTTTCGGGTGGCACCAGCCAGCCAAAAAGGAACACGCACCAGTTCTGCGCTTTTTTTGGTGTGCAGGGCGTTTCCAGGCTCGGCAAGGGAAGGCTCACAAGTACGGGCAGGTGGTTTAACACTTTATCTGAGCTTGGGGCTGAAAAAAAAAAAAAAAACAGAACCTACCGAAAGTCGATGTCATTGTGGAGTGCTTCCATGAAAACAGACGCCTCTGTGTTTGCACTCAGGATTTCTTTCGTCCGTTTCACCTCCTTCTTCAGCTTGGCCATCGCCTTTGGCGAGGTTCGCACGTCCACACCGCCGCCAACCTTCTTGTTAAATTCATCAGCAAAATGCTCGACCAACCGCCCCTCCATCGTTTGGCCTCCAAGATTTGCATCCCATCGCAGCCCCTTGACCTGAATAACACACACACACACGCATCCATCCAAACACAGAAGGACGGCACGCAAGCACACCAGATATGTTAAGTTCAAACCACAGTCACCGTTATTACCAATCGAACATTGTAGATCAGATACGGAACACACAGCAGGAGGAGGGCAAAACTGCTAGTAAAACTCTTGCAATAGCAAGCAGTGCGGATGGATGGTCATCGTCTTCGAATGAGAATATGGATGCTCATTTGTATTTCAAAGACAACGGAGGAAAAGCAAGTAATATATAGCACATAAAAGCAGGAAGAAATGCAAATCAGAACACTCTTTTACGTCCTTAGGAAGCTCTGTTAAAATTGGAACGATACAGAGAAGATTGCCATGGCCCCTGCGCAAGGATGACACAGATAAATTTAGAAATAGTCCTAGTTTAAAGAAAAAAAGAAAGAAAGAAAAAGAACTCTCTGTTATCGAGTATGGATGCTGATTGCGTGCACGCAACGTGGTAGGAAAGAAGAAACTACCGTCTTCACCCGAATAAAACGCCCAGTCATTATCGCTGCATCTGGTCTGAAAGCTGTCCACAATACAGCTATAATGACCGGGGGTTCTATCCGGATGAAGACCGTAGTTTTTTTATAGTCTGTAGGTCAAATACACATCCTATCAGATATACAACTCAAAACAAAACAAGAGAAAATGCAACAAGAGTGTGTGGGTACTCATTGATTGCATCAGCAGAGAGATTAAGCGTAAACCAGGAGGAAACGCCAATTAAAAAACTAATAAGACTCGATATCGACTTTCATAGTATCAGCTATACATACATATACGGACGGCAAAGCAGGGAGGAAATGCAAACATGGATGGATGCGAGCTCACTGAATGAAAAAACAAAAAATGGAGTTACTACCACCTTCACCCGTACATAACACCCTGTCATTATATCTGCATCTAGACCAAAAATGGTCCCAAATACAGCTATAATGACCGGGCATTCTATTGGGGTGAAGCCAGTAGGAATGCTCATTGTATGCAAGAAAAAGCGAATGGATGCTCAGATACGGGGCCTTGCCCCGCTAGATGACATTCTACATGCATCTGGACTGCGGCTTAATCCAGATGCATTTGAACTGACCTAACATTTCAAACGTATCAGAACTGCAGACAGGGACAGACACATTTAGAATGATATGTAGCGGATCAAGGCTCACACCATGATCCAAGACAAAGCATAAGAGTGAAACCATCAGTCAAACCAATTCAGCACGACGAGATATAATATGATGCATGACAGAAGTTTTCTTGCCAGACAACACACACACACGCAAGGAAAGGCCCTGCTTAAGACTTAAGCCAGCAGTACAAGCCCCATCCTTTGTAATTATATGCCAGGCCATATACAAGCGGGCAACGCTTTCGATGTACAGGCGTGGTGGGGACCACTTTCATTCGTTCAACTAGCAAAACATTCTGGCTTTGCAATTCAGCTTGTTGACAACAAGACGTCTGCCGTGCTGCGGGACTTCTAACGTACAGTAGAAGCAAACAAATCATCAATATAGTAAAATGCATACTAGTCAAAGAAATCTGATCACACAGAATATGTATGTTTAACAAATATTTAATGACTACCGTCTTCACCCGAATAGAACGCCCGGTCATTATAGCTGCATTTGGCCCAACTTTCAGTCCAGATCCAGTGATGATGACCGGGCGTTCTATTCGGGTGAAGATGGTAGTATTGAATGATTGATTTCAAGTGAATAATAATTGCATAAAATATTCATTAGAAATATGGACTTTAGTATAGAAACAGATATGGACATTCACTTAATGAATTTAAATCTTAAAACCAAATTGTTATTTGTCCACCAAATATTTGGGAATGTTAGATCATTTATTAAATTGACTGTTCTTCTAAATGATTTCTTTCTTATGCTAAAACAATGATTCAAGGGAAATTGTATCTGTAGATTGAACTATATTCTGTACCCTATTCAAAGGCAGTAATTCCCTTAAACCACCAGTACTTCCGAGGCACTTTTCTCCAACCCTGGAAACGCCCTGTGCGCCAAAAAAAAGGGACCGGTGCGACCTCCATTTGGCTGGTGCCGACAGCTACTTCGCTTGGGCGGTCAAGTCCCGAAAGTCGCAGCACGTATACGACAAGGGCCCACGGCCAATGTATCGGCCAAACACTGCTGGTTTAATACCCAGTCCGAGTGCAAAACTTCGTTCTATACCCGGGGAATGGCCTGTGGACATTATGTCCAGGCCCGGCACCGAGGTGGGTCAAGTTTGCACCGCTGCATTGCAGTTATACCCAACTATCGGAGCGTTCCAATCATGGACATACCCTTGCAAATTATGTGGATACCCTTTTTTTTTTGCGTGCCCGGCTTCTGGGCATGACGATTATTTTGTGCTCCTGGACCAAGGCAATATGAGACCGGGTGCTGGGACAATTTAGCGCACGGGAAAGGTAGGGTATTACCTTAAGTTGGACAGGGTTTGGGTATACATGCAAGCTGGTCGTTGGCCCTGGGACTGGGACTGGGACTGGGACTGGGACTGGGACTGCGACTGGGATTGGGTATCAAGGGAATTCCCATCTTGAAATGGGAGTACAGATGCATTTTTCGCTACTTTGGAAACTACGAATTGCTGCTCTCCCTAACTGATAGTTCTCCAAGAAGCGCAGTTTGTAAAAGCATGTCCAATGAACTCCCTCCTCCTCCTCCTCCTCCGCCTCCTCCTCCGCCTCCTCCTCCTACTACATCATGGAGTGCCAAGGACGGGATATAGGCCCTCTGCAACGGCCATCCTGTATCCTGTAACGATGGCCTTGAACATCCATGGTGATTGAAGGGGAAGACATACGTACCTCGGATTTGATTGTTAGTCAAAACCAAAATGCAGTTGGTGTTGAGCAACCAAAAAAAGAAAAAATCAAAAGAAATAAGACGAAGGAAAAATTTGAGGCCATACTCTTCCGGCCACCTTTTTCAAAAGCCGTTTGATTGTGTCCAGCAGGAACAGAGTATGGTGACAATTGTTTAGGGCATCATTCATTCCCGGTTCTACTGTATATTCTGACCCAAAAGGACGCTTACATTCATTCCAACTTCCATTGTATCTGACCCACGAGGACGGTCAAATTCAATACAATAGCAATCAGCAGGTTTCTATACTTTCGACTGCCTGTCGTTTCTTTTCTTTCTGCGCCTGTACTGAATTTGACCGTCCTCGCGGGTCAACTACACAGATGCAAGTGTTAACACACATGCTGTGATAAAAAACGTCATGAGTTCGAAGCCTGATTGGCATCAGATGGATACAATAAGGTTAGGGACTACCAACCTTTTCGAAAAGAAAAGAAAAGAAAAGAAAGAAGAAAGAAAAGAAGTCTCAAGCCTATCGTCTTCCGCAAAGTAGAACGCATAAAGCCATTCTCGACATTGTTGTATTTTTTGCGGCATCACAAACCCATCGTACCCCTACGTTCTATTCGAGGGAATAATCTAGGGTTTTACCACAATGGTCGATCGTCAATCGAACTGTCAGTGTGATTTCTTACAGGTAGCTTTGCTAGTCCAATCAGCCTAGATTATGTCAATTCCGATATATAAACCAATCACAGGAAACCAATCACGGGGAACCAATCACGGGGAACCAATCAAGGGGAACCAATCAAGGGGAACCAATCACGGGGAACCAATCAAGGGGAAGGGAACCAATCAAGGGAGCCAACCAAGGGGAGCCAATCAAGGGGAACCAATCAAGGGGAACCAATCACGAACCAATCACGGGGAACCAATCAAGGGGAAGGGAACCAAGGGGAACCAACCACGAACCAATCACGGGGAACCAATCAAGGGGAAGGGAACCAATCAAGGGAAACCAATCAAGGGGAAGGCAACCAATCAAGGAGAACCAATAATCAAAGGGAACCAATCAAGGGGAACCAATCACGGGGAATGAAGAATATAGCTAATAAGGTGGAGAGGAGAGAGAGGATGAGCGACTCGTGACGACGTAATTAAAAGGAATCACAGGCTATGAGGCTAAATGGTACACACATGTAACTCTGTTAATACAGATCATGAGTTCGAAATCCCGCTGGAATCAGATGGATGGATGCAATCCTGTTCGGAGCTACCCCATAAACCAAAAAAAAAAAAAAAAAAAAAGAGAGATAACAGAATCTCTAAAGGTAGACAGAAACAGGAATGGTGAGGGCAAGTAAGGGATGACGGACGACGAAGATGAATACGAGAGAGTCAAGGCATGCTCACACTCGCGCTTTTTGAAATGTATCTAACTGCAATTCCGGCCAAGACTGGATGTATATGACCGCAATCACGTCCAGAGCTCAGTCGAAAAAGTCCTAGCGTGAGTAGACCCTCAATAGTACGAAAAATTGAGCTCGCTTCCTTTCACCGGCTAAGAGGCGTTAATAGGTTAGGTGTAGTAGACAAGGTGTCTCGCTGGCGCTCTGTTTTCAGAAACCGTGCCTTTAGTCTTTCACGTTCTAAAAAAGTAATCTGTTATAAGCTAACCATTTGAGAGCAATGATGGTCTTATGTATGTAATCCATAGGGAAAAAGAGAGCAATAGAAACATATATATCGTCACAAACAGAACTGCCCGGTAAACCGTAGGCAGAGAGAGAGAAGAGGACAACAAACGAGGGGCTGTGACAGACTGTTTCGTCGGAGTTTCACCGACTCATCAGGAGGCTGAACCCTCAACAGTCTGCAAAATCAATATATCGTCACACCGTGTATCGGACGGAGCGCAAAGGCGAAAAAATCAAAAGAGAAAAAGGAAAGAAGGAAGAAAAATATATACATCGTCACATAGATATCAGAGCGCAAAAGCGGAAAAAACAAACAAAGGAAACAAAAAAGTATCAATTCATTTTTCATCTTCTTCCTTACAAGACTCACCCTGTTGAGAACCTCTTTTGCGTACAAGGCCGCCCACGTGGATGTAGGTTGAGCGGCGGCTGCCCCCACCCCCGTGTGTCATATCGACCCACTTGCACACAGCCAAAAGGCAAAGACGCAAAGAAGAGAGGAAGGAAACAGCCCAAACAAAACAGAACAGGGGGCTGCAAAGCAAATCCTAAATGACAATCCTAGATGACAAGTCCCACATGCAAACACCGCCCCCGGCAACTACAGGCCAAACGACGGGACAAGACCAGCCAGGATGTCATACCAAAAAAAAGGACCTGGATGACCAGTCCAACATGAAAGCACCGCTACCAGGATCAACCAGACAACATCCCAAATAGCCGAACAACGGGACAAAACCAACCGGGACGCAGACAAGGCAAAAAAAAGCTCCGATCCACAGTGTGACAACCAAAAAAATGGAAGAGAAGACAATCCCGGATGACGATTCCCACATACAAGCACCGCCCCGCGCTCAAAAGGCCGAACAACGGGAAACAACCAACCAGGATGCCAGAAACCCGAATGACTGGTCCCACGTGAAAGCACCGCCACACCCATACAATAGCCCGAACAACGGGACCAAACCAACCGGGATACATATTTATATCGTCACAGAGTGTATCGGAGCGCAAAGGTGAAAAAAACAAAACAGAAAAAGGAAAGAAGGAAAGCTCCAGCTGTTCGTCACCTCTTACGTACAAGGCTGGCCACGTAAATATCGTCAAACAGAATATATAAAAGTATATAAAAAGACGATTACGAAGATGATGAGACGTCATCACACACACTTCATGTTCCCTTCCAGAGTACCGCATCCCGATCGAAGGGCGACAGGCAATCGACGATGGGTGATGAAAGAGGGAGGTGTACGACCGTCTTTCCCCGAGCACAACCCACCCCTTCATGACTATCCCACAGCGGAGAGAGCTTTGTATATATATATCGACACATAAATATGGAAGCGCAAAAGCGAAGAAAAGAAAAAGAAAAAAGAAAAAAAATGAATTCGTTTTTTTATCTTCTTCCGTACAACTCCCCCTGTTCAGAACCTCTTGCGTACAAGGCCGCCCACGTGGATATAGATATAGATACATAAGGACGTGCGTTGTGTTCGGGGTAAGCAGGTAGCCCAAAGCGGCTTTGTGCAACTGGCGAGTGGCGCGACAGAAGAGGGGATCGCCGACGACGAACGTTGCTTGCAAGCGGCCCGGCTGAAAATCCAGCCGATCTACCCGCTGAACGCACCTGGACATCCGTTGTTCCTGGTTCATTTCCAGCTATCGAAGAGACTAGGGCGGAAAAATGGAGGAAAAATGAGAACGAGGACTCCAGCACAGACCCAGAGCACGATAGGAGAGGCGGTGATGTCAAGACACATAACACTATACAGCGGGCGAGAGTTAGGTAAGGGGAAGGGGAGAACAGAGGGCAAGAGGAGGGAGATAGAGGGCAGGAGGGAGATAAAGGGCAAAAGGACGAGATAGAGGTGAAGAGGAGGGAGACAGAGGGCAAGAGGAGGTTGACAGAGCAAGAGGATGGAGACAGAGGGCAAGAGGAGGAATATAGAGGGCAAAAGGAGGAATATATAGGGCAAAAGGTGGGAGACGAAGGGAGATAGAGGCAAGAGAGGGAAGAGAGGGAAGAGGAGGGAGATAGAGGCAGGAGAGGGAAGAGGAGGGAGATAGAGGGCAAAAGGGGTTGATAGGGAGATAGAGAGCAAGAGGAAGATAAGAGGGCAAGAGGAGGGAGATAAAGAAGGCAAGAGGAGGGAGATAAGTCGGCAAGAGGGGGAAGATAAGAGGGCAAGAGGGGGGAGATAAGAGGGCAAGAGGGGGCAGATAAGAGGCCAAGAGGAGGGAGATAGAGGGCAAGAGGGAGATAAGAGGGCAAGAGGAGGGAGGTAAGAGGGCAAGAGGAGGGAAATAGAGGGCAAGAGGAGGGAGAGAGAGAGGGCAAAGAAGGGAGATATAGAGGGCAAAAGAAGGGAGACATAGAGGGCAAGAGAAGGGATATGGGTTGGAAACGATCATGCAGGATTACAAAAAAGCGCGAAGCGGAGACATAAAACAGTAAAACAGGGAAATGTTACAGAGTAGAAAAAAAAAAAACAAAAAAAAAACGAACGACCGACCGATAACGAACGCAAGAGGAGAGGAAGAGGGGAGGGGAGAAGTGTACGGAATCGGGAAAGGATAACGTAATCTGCGGATTACGTGAGACGAGAAAATGAGAGAGGATCGCGGACGTACGAGTCAGCAGAGTGCGTATCCAAGAAGACGCTGTTGCTGTTTCCTCCTACAACAGATCCCATACAACCACCCATAAATAGAAAGTCCACTACCCCAAAATCGTTTCTCCCAACCCAAATCTGATATGTCCAAAATGCTCATCACTTATCCCAACCAATATCGGCTGTCCAAATCGGTTCCGATCATGTCCTAAATAGGAAAATCGAACTGACCAATTTGGTTTGATGATTGTCCTATTGAATTTTTGTTTGTCCAAATCGCTTCGCCTTGGTCCCAACTTACCTGGTCAAAGGAAGTTGGGACCACGGATGCGGTCCCAAATTGAATTTTTGTTTGTCCAAATCGCTTCGCCTTGGTCCCAACTTACTGGGTCTCACGGATGCGGTACCAACCACCCCTCTTTGTACCGCATCCGTGAGACCCCTGTTATGATTTTGATTTTCTTCAGATCGCTCTTGATATTTTTGTGTCCGTCCCAAAAATGAAACTCTACCGGCGAGACGACTACAATAACGAGCGGGCGGAAGAGAGAGCAATGCTTAGCTAGGAAAAAAAAAAAAAAAAAAAAGAAGGAAAAAAAAAAAGCTTTTAAACAATATACACAGTTCCAGACCTGGTCCGCATATCCGAAGCAAAGGCAGTAGAGGCTTCGATAGAACATAATCATCAGAAGACCTGTAGGGGCTCGCTCTACTGCTCACCAAATGTGCAAAAAATGAGAATGAATCTTCCGGTAGAACATGGAAAGATACATAGCCATGTTTTTTTTCTGTCTATTGTGGACGTGGTGAGTAGGGGAGCGAGGCTTATAATGTACCAGTAGAGAGAGAAGCAGAGCGCGCGTGAGAAAAGAAAAGAGGAGAGACACGTCTGAAGAAACAGATAAGACAAGAGTGACCTTCCCACAGCTATGCCTCCCCCCCCCCCCCCCCCCCCAAAAAAATACAAAAAAAAACAGAAAAAAATCAGCAAACAGAGCTCTTCACAAAGTGCAGGATACAATAAAAAACAGAAAAAAATCAGCAAACAGAGCTCTTAACAAAGTGCAGGATCACTGCTTATGGAGATACTTAAACAGAATATTGAAAGCTGAACAGAATTTTACCGACAGCATCAGATCGTACACAAAAGGGCGCACCCGACTGCAGATTAATTAGTGCAGGATCGATGCAATTACGACGACGAGGGGGTTCTTCGAGATATCTGTTAAAATTCGGACGATACAGAGAAGATTAGTTATCGCAGCCCCTGCGCAAGAATCACACGCATAAATCGAGAGAGAGAGATGGTCCATTAAAAAAGTAAATAAAAAAAATGAAGGACGAGGACGGCGACGAGAACCGTGGCCTCGATCCGAGGCCGTACACCACGAACTGCAATGAGATAAGTGAAAACGCCTCAAGAGAATGCCTATTACAGTCGAAGAATGTTCCACAACCGGTAGTGAAAACACCCCCAAGAGACGTCTTACTCATCTCCATCCCCTTTCTTTCACTCCCCCCCCCCCTTCCACTGCGTAGAAGCATATGCGTGAACTCTCTCTCTCACTCTCTCCTCACTGCCGGATGGGGTTTACATACATACATCTATAAAGAAGATCATGAACTCACATTCTCCTCATCGTCAATAAATTAAAGTAGTTACTAAACTACTACACCTTTGGAGTGAAAGTGATCCGCCTTACGGCTTTCAGCTGCCTTGAAAAATTGTAGAATTGCTTTTGCTTCGAGCCATGTCGGACACTATAGACTGAAGTTCCCCCTCACAACGTCTCTCTCTTCTGAACTCCTATGTGTCTTCCTCTTTCTCTGAGACCCCCCCCCCGCCCCCAAATCTCCTCCTCTATTTCGTTTTCCCTTCGTTAAACATGTCAACTTATCCTGTCCAAGTTATCCGATACACAACCCAGCTCAGTCCCTCTCTCTCTCTCTCTCTCTCGCGCGCGCGCGGCGCATCGCGCAACCGAGATAAAAGAACGTCCAAAAGGGGATAGGAAAGAGGAGGAAAGGGCAGATTGCAGACTGGAGATAAGAAAGAAGAAGAACCTCGACGAGGGGAGAGGAAAGAGGAGGAAACGGTGAAAGGTGTGGAAACGGATTCACCTGACAAAGCCTCCGCAATAGTCGTCGAGGCACTAACTTGCACGAAATAAAAACCAACTAAACAGTCAACTGAGAGAGACAAGGAGATGTCAGAGGGGCCGGGGCAAAAGATGGAACCATGTACGGGGACAGAACCAAAAGAAACGGAGGAAAGAGAGCCCAAAGGTGGGAGGACAGTAGTGCACGCGACATTTGGGAGAGGGAGGAAAGGGGAGAAGGGGTTGGGGAGGGGGAGAAGGGGTTGGGGAGGGGGAGAAGGCGAGGAAAGGGTGGGGAAGAGGGGGATGGAGGGGGAGAAGGGGGGAAGGCGGAGGAAGGCGGGGGAAGGCAGTGATAAAAGGGGGGGGTAGGGTGGGGTGGAAAAAAGGGTAGTTGAGGGGGAGGGGTATAAAGGGGGGCAAGAGAAGCATTACTCGTCAAGCTATTGCATACTTACATGGAACTGGTTATAAGTCGAGTCCTTCCCCTTCTCCTTAACTGTGTAAGCGGAGTAATGAACAATTGCCGCGTGAACACTGTTGGCACCCATGTCGTAAAAGAGAACGTCGCGGGATCCGTTAGCGAAATCCTTGTCAATTCCGTACTGAAGGGCGACGGCCGCGTGCTCCCCAATCAACGCCATGATCTTGATGCCTGCCACGTGGCCCGCATCGAGGATAGCTTGGCGTTGGCTTTGCCCAAAGAACGGAGGGACGGTGACCACCACATCTTTGACCGTGGATTTCACGTGAGCCTCCCCCAAAGCCCGCGCGTAGGAGAGCACCATAGCTACCAATTCCTCGGCGCTGTAGCTGGCCTTCGCGTCATGCGTACGGATTCGAACCCTTGCACTCCCCTGTCCTTCCTCTTCCAGATTGTACGGAAGGTAACCAGCCTTGAACAATTCCTTCGCCGCCGTCACTGGTTTTCCTGCCACGTCCCGAAGTCTTGCATACACACGATCGGGATACCGTGCGATCAGACCGGCCGCCTCCTCTCCCAACAGTCTATCCCCGCTCGAGAAGGCGACGAGAGCGGGAGACTTCCTCTTCGACATCTCGTTGATGACGATGGAGATCGGACTCTGGCCCGGCTTCGGATTCACCACCGCCACTTTCAGCCATTCCGACCCGTAATCTACCCCCAATACCGCCGCTGATACCCCTCCTCCTAAACCCCCTCGCAAGCTAATTAACCCCCCCCCGGACCAAATGAGCAAGGTAAGACATATCAGCTGCAGCTGTGGCTGCCAGCTCCGTGCCTCGCGAACGCCTCCTCTTCGTAGCCACGTCATCGTGTTCCCGACGGCGATCGGGACGCGAGGAAGCCGCCGCAGGTGATCCCGGCGGCGGCCACGGGAGCACGCGCAAGCGCGCGCGTTGATCGATCTCCCCTTTTCCACCGACTAGCGCGACGAAGCCCACCGTCTGTCTCCCGACAGTCCGTGACGAAGTGACACGTGGAAGAACGTCCGTTTATGCCTCCTGATCGTGCACCCCGCCACACAGCCAATCTCCCCGACCGACAACGCGCTCGTGTATCCCGTCCCGTCAATTCCCGAGTCGCGACCAGGCCTCTCAACACTGCTGACGTGGACCGGCGCTGACGTGTCGACAACGGGGGCGAGACGCGCTCCCTCCGGCCGGGCGGCACGTGCGAAGGGCGGTGTGGTGCAGCAGCACGTGCGGCAGCGGCACAGGGACCCTGCCTCTGCTCGATCCGCCGCCTCTGTTTCCAACCGACTACCGGCGGCAGCCCACAGGGCCTTGCTGTCCTCTAACCCTGTCCTTCCACAAGGCGGTCCATGAGGGGTCGAAATGAGGGGTCACACTGAGGGGTTGACAGCACATAACAGACCTAATTTCGCTCCTAAAACTGACAGTTTTCCCTTGGAATTTCTTTTTGTTTTTGCCCAAAACCTGTCCACTTTGCAGGCGTGCCCTTGGGCGCCACGTGCGTGCAAGCTATCGATCGCTCACTTCACTGTCGAGTCATGCGGTGCTCCACGATTGGATCCTGGGCGGGCTTTTTGATCGGCAAGGTAATCCGTCAGCAGTCGCCAGCCTCCAAAACTGACGGTTTTGGGGGGGCTTTTTTTTTTTTTTTTTTTCCCTCGAACTTCAACATTCATTTCATAATCAGTTTAGAGGCAAGCGACCTCAACATTACTCCCGGGGCTAGGTCCCACTTACACAAATTAAGCAATACTAACCGTAGATAGCGAAGATCAACGGCCATCTCTTAATCCGTGCAAGTGGGACCTTGCCCCGGGTTCGAATCGGTATCTGGAAGCATCATCCAGCTTAGCTTACAGGCTGAAAGCCTGCAGTTCCTTTCACAGACCCACCAGCTCTTGGCTGCGTGCACGCCCCTAATTGGCCTATATTTGCCTACACCTATAACCACTGTTGTCGGTTGGAAAATACTCGGCTCGAAATCCTCAACATTACTATAGTACTACTACCTTTTTTTTTTCTTTTTTTTTTTTAACCATTAGTACCTTTGTCCGTTCGGCCTCGGTGTGAGGACGAAACGAAACGACGGCCGCCGATCAGATTTATCAACGGCAGCCGTTGTCGGGCTCGGCCTCCTGAAAGTTCCGGAGCTGGCAAGAACGTCTTGAAAATAGGCTCGGAGGTACTAGTTTTTTAAGCCCAGCTTGTTGTAGAGGTGGGATACTAGACCAGTGACAGTTACCCACAGTACTCGGCCACTTGGTTGTCCAGCTGAACCCCTCTGAAGACCCCACCCACCCTTCCTCTCATCATTTTTGCCCTGCTGCACCCCCACCCCCCCTGTCCTACCCTAGTGTTTACCACCCAGGACAGTCACCCATTACCATCTTGGCAGGGTGATCTGACCAGAGTGGTTGCAGGCACCCGGGCTAGCAGAGAACCTACCCCCCTGCTCAGCCCTGGTTGAAGCAGACGCCGTGCAAGCCCAATTGCACAGGGACTTCGGGAGCTAGGTGTGAACATGCTACTACAGGTCTTCATGAGGGTGCACAGTGTTACGTTGTATTACTAGAGTGTTGGATCCTCCATTCCCTTATATATCCCTGGAGCCCGTTCCGGCCCCGCGGTAAGGTGCAGTATTGACACCCCCGACATCCCATACTAAGGAACTGTTATCCCAGCCTCAACCCTATACCTACATGCTAGGAGGATAGCCAACCCTGAGTCGTGTGTGTATCACAGTGTTCTGTTGTGTTGATGGTAAAGAGAGTTGGGGATCCTCCGTTCCCTCGCATATCCCTGGAGCCCGTTCCGGCCCCGCGGTAAGGTGCAGTATCTCCTGACACCCCCGACATCCCGTATTGAAGGAACTGCTATGCCAGCCTTAACCCTAACCTACGTACTAGGAGGATAGCCAACCCTAAGTCGTGAGTCATGGACTGTATCATGGACTGTATGTATTGATCATGGATTGTATGTATTGATCATAGACTGTATATATTGACCTTGGAGAATCATTGATAGAGAGAGTTGGGGATCCTCCGTTCCCTCGTATATCCCTGGAGCCCGTTCTGGCCCTGCGGTAAGGTGCAGTATCTCCTGCGTACTAAGGAACTGCTATGCCAACCTCAACCCTAAGCTACATACTAAGAGGATAACCAACCTTAAGTCATGAATCATGAATTGTATCTATTGACCCTCGAGAATCTATTAACCCTGTGTTGTATGATAAACTATCAGAGCTACAATCCCCCGTTCCCTCGTATGTCCCTGCAGCCTGTTCCGACCCCGCGGTAAAGTGTAGTATACACCCTCGACATCCCGTACTAAGGAACTGCTATGCCAGCCTCAACCCTTGACTACGTACTAGGAGGATGACCAGCCCTAAGTTATAATCTGGTATCGGACACAGGACCTAATGTGAATCGTGCAAATGACCTAACCTGTTGACATATATTATGAAGTAGTCTGTAGTTGTGCTCTGTTTGGCTCGAGTAAACCAGACTGTACAACCCACCCAGCAGTCGCATGGCCACCCATAGACCAAGAACATCAAGATACCCTACCATCGTCCAGTCCCAACATACAACAACCATGAGCTACTCATTGGGTGGTGTGCCGGCCGTGAAAAAAATTCCCAGAATTAAATAATCATTCTATAGTAAAATTACAATCTAAATATCAAATTTTCATTCCATCTTAAAAAATGTCATTCCAATTTTAAATTTTTTCATCTTAGTTGCAAACTTTCATTCCAAGAATAGGGTATCCCTTCTTATTTGGATTGCATGCTAGAGGTGGAATGAAAGTTTGAATGAGTTCATGAAATATTTTAATTGGACTGTCATTCTAAGTAAAGATTTTCAATCATAAAAAGGTTAATCCAATCTAAATTAGAAGGTATTTGTTGTACTAGAATGAAAATTTAATTAAAATATTTCATAAACTCGTCCAGACTTTCGTTCCATCTTGAACAAATAGATGTAGTTGGAAGAGAAAGCTCATATTTAGACGGGAACTTATCAAATAAAACTGAAAATTTTAGAATTTGACGAACATTGGAATGATAATTTATAAATATGAAGGATTTTTTTTTTATAGAATGTTTTTTCAACTTTCATTTCTCGTGGGAATTTTTCCAACCTGCATCATCCCAAGGGGGTGTGTGTCCAATCGTGCGTCATTCTAACGCCCTGCCGGTGTCCATGCACAAGGCTGCGGATTTCAACCCGCAACCTTATACCACAATGTGCATTTTCAACCGGTGCTCTAACCACTGAGCTACATCAGTAGGAGTCCAAGTTCCGCTGCTGAAAATTTGCCAAAATCCTATAGTAGAGAGAAAATAAAACAACCATCTACCAAAATCATTTTTTTTTTTTTTTTTTTTTTTTTTCCCCCAGGTTGTTGCGGAGGTGGGTTACTAGACAAATGACAATCACTCACAGTTATCGGCTCTTCGGTTGTCCAGATGAAACCCTCTGAAGACCCCACCCACCCCTTCCTCTCATCTTTTGCCCTGGTGTACTCCCACCCCTCTGTCCTACCCTAGTGTTAACCACGTGGGACTATTACCCATCACTATCTTGGAGGGGTGACCTGACCGGACAGCAGTTGTAAGCACCTGGGCTAAGCAAAGATCCCTACCCCCTGCTTTGCCCCGGTTGAAGCAGACGTCGTGCAAGCCTGTTGCACCGGGCCTTCGGGGCCTAGGTATGAACATGCTACTACAGGTCTTCATGAGGGTAGACATCGACTCTCATCTAGCACAGTACCTTTGCCATATATCGAACATGGACCCTTCGCGCTGAGTTCTCAGGCCGCAGCTGACCGGAAAGCCCGTCCAGGTGAGGCCGCGATGTTAAACCACCAGTACCAACGTGACATATGCTAGGGACCCATGTTCTAGTTGTTTCTTATGATGGGTCGGTTGGCCCCTTTGTTCGGTCAGATGGGTATTGTATGGACTGTTTTCGGTTATTTGTCTTCGAGTGGTACTTTTTAAGGTGTTTTCTGGGTTATCTTTTCAGGTTGACAGACTGGTGTGGATATCAAACCCAACTTAAGGGTTACACTGTATACTTTTTCCTGTAGACATTTGTCCAGTAGGTATATAGGTGACCTTAAACCACTTGAGTCTTTGAGCCAGCAAAGACTCCTAAACAGGCTTAGTGGCGACCAACCGAATCGGTACCATAGAGTCACGTGGAATATTGCGGCGGCAGTGTCGAGGGTAGTGCTTGTTGTTCATTTCACGATGCGCACTCGTTTGCCCTCGAAAGTAATTGAGCATTTTTTGAACTCGAGTATGGTCTTTGGTCCTGGTATTTTCTTCTTCTTCTCGTTCTTCTTCTTCCTCCTCTTTTTCCTTCTCGTTCGTTGTGTGTCTTTGTCAATGACATTTATAATGAATGCATATTCAATTATCCACCAGTACCCTCCGCTCGCCCTCTCGTGACCGGTTACCCGAGCCCTAACCAAACTTGCAAGTACTGGTAGTTCCCACCAACAAAACGAAAAAAAAAACAAGGAAATTTTTTTCAAAAAGGGAAAAAGTTAAAAAAAACACAATAACAATCGATTCACTTGTTTAAAAAAAAATAAAAATAAATGAAAGTCAATGTTTTTTTTTTTTTTTTTTTTTTTTTTTTTTTTTTTTTTTTTTTTTTTTTTTTT
>BFEA01000063.1:3280035-3326664 GCA_003427395.1 Chara braunii
TCTCTCTCTCTCTCTCTCTCTCTCTCTCTCTCTCTCTCTCTCTCTCTCTCTCTCCAACCATCCCCCACCCACCCACACCCATTTCTTTTCTCGTCATTTTGTTTTACTTTCAAGTTTTTTTTTTTTTTTTTTTTTAAATTCAGTGTTATTTCGAGATATGAACGGTCCTCTAAGTCATCGCCGCTGCGACAAAAAGAAAAAGGTTGACCGAGGTACTGGTGGTTTAACCAACGCGTTTCAACGATTTCTCAAGGAAAGGTACTGGTGGTTTAAAATTGTTGTTGAAAGCCTAGTTGATAGCCTAGCAGATAGCCTAATTGACTCGACTATCCTAACTGATACCAAAATCCTGACCGGTGGATACCTAAATTCCACCGCCGACAACTATCAATTTGAATATCCTAAGCAGAGATAGCAAAGCAACTACCTAATACTTCTACAACCGCCCCATACACATACAAATTCATAATTTGGGTTGTGGACACAAGTCCAAAGGGATAACTCCAACCTACCAATCGCTATCGGCAGTCCCTAGCCCAAGATTGTGGAATCTGATGTGGATCCCGAATTATTATAGCGCTCTCTCTGCCCCCACATACCCACCAACTACTGCCTTCCTCCTGTGGAATTAAGGACCGAGCGCTCAGGTCTCTACGGGACAACAAAACCCACACAGAAATCTCCAGCTTATCACCCACTACTTTGGTCAGTCGGTTATCTTTAGCCCAGGTTCTCCGAAACCAATTCAAACCTTTAATTTTCTTTGTTTGTTCTGGAGACCTTCCTAGAGGCTCATAAGCCCCATGCGCGCCAATCCTTCCCGAGCCTGTGAGAGTCGGCACATAGTTTCATTTGTTTTTTGTGGTACCTACCACAAAACCGATGGGAATGATGCCGACTTTGATTTGACATCCAGACGACCATCGGAATGAACCTACCGTACTACCGCCTGTATTTGTCTTGTACGAAAAACGTAGTAGTTGGTACACTTGTTTGTCGTTTTTTTTTTTTTTTTTTTTTTTTTTCCCTTTTTTTCGACCTTCGGTACACCCCGCCACTAGCACGCTCTCCTCTGCCCCTCTAATGTCTTGCCCCTTGTTGTGTTGGGGATGTCGTGGAAACATTCCATCATGTCACATGGACAACATCGTCCTTCCCACCTTACGGATGTGTGTATGTGTGTGTGTGTGTGTGTGTGTGTGTGTGTGTGTACGCGCTCGTGTCTGCATGCGTGCATGCGTATGTGTGTGTATGTACGTACCTCTGTGTATGGGCCTTGCTCGACTTCTCTCGACATGCATAAAATATTAAAAAAAATATGGTGGTGTATCTTTCCATGTTCTATGGGAAGATCACTCTCATTTTGCACACTTTCGACATGTGCAAAACGAGAGTGAATCTTCCGCTAGAACATGGAAAGATACACTGGCATTACATTTCTCTTTCGACCATGTTAGAGTAGTGGAGCGATGTCATGTGTATCGGGGGGGAGGGGGGGGTGGCTCCACTACTCTCAAAATGTGCAAAATGAGAGTGAATATTCCACTAGAACACAAAAAGATACACCTCCATAATTTGTCTTTTGAGCATGTGGAGAGTAGTGGAACGAGGCTATGTGTGTGTGTGTACTCTCTCTCTCTCTCTCTATCTATCTATCTATCTATCTATCTATCTATCTATCTATCTATCTATCTATCTATCTATCTCGACAAATGGTTTCAATTTTTGTATTTGCGCTTCAATTAGTAACGTATAATTGAGCTCGACGTCGATTAACCGTGATAGTTTTTCTTTCAGTTTGAAGCTAGGCAACCAGTTCCCACAGACTTAATCCGACAGATCCTTGAGACGCAAAATCTTTTTCTGGATATATGATCTGCCAAATGAGGCTTGTCTTGAATCTGCTGCAAAAGGTTGGCCTTCCGGGTCTATGATTGCTAGGTTGTAGAAAAATAGTTGGATTAATACTTCTATTTTGGTGGTCGGAGTTATCCACTGTTTGGGTTTAACACTCTTCCATGCTGAGAGCACGTTACTCCAGAACAATGATTTAATAAGCCTCCTCAAGTAGGAATCTATCATGCATCATTGCCACACATCTTCAAATCGAGGTAGTTGTCCCTCTCCTACCAATATGACCTCTGTCATTAATCGCCAATGTTCCTGGTCCTCGTATGAGATTGCCGCCATTATTCATTGAGCCAACGATGCTTGATTTTGTTTGTTGGGGTCGAGTATGCCCATTCCTCCATCTCTCCTTAAATAGCAAATTATGTCACAGTCTAACTTGTACATAAAGTCTTCATCTTCAGCTTCGAAGGGCTTCTAGAGAAACTTAGTTGCTACTCTTCTCACCACCTTCATTAACTGTTTATTGAACAACCTTACTTTCCAAACGTACAATAGTAGAGAAAAAATAGTGATATTTAACACTACAGCAGTGTTCTACCAAAAAGTGATAAGTGACTTGTTGTTTCCCATCTTGAGACCGTAGTTACTACTTTCTGCTAACTCGCTACAATTCGTAAGTGCAACCTGTACACACATATAACTCTTTGAAGAGCCATGCGTTGCTCTCTTCATTTCAAAGTCCACAACTAAATGAAACTAAGGCGGTAAAAAGAAAATGAATTTATTCAAATTTACGATCACCTCAGATAACTATGAGTACTCTATGAGACAATTTTTTGAGTGCACTTAGTGAGGACTGTGAGTTATCAAATATAGCAAATAGATTATCCGCTAATGCCTTTATTGTATACTCCTTGTGTTGAATCTGCAAACTACGGATATGCAAGTGAGATTTGACATTCATGACCATAACCTCTAACTACAGTACGAAGATCAAGGGGGACAGCGGGCATCCCTGTCGGGGAGAGAGCGGGATAAAGCAAAAATATTAAATATTTTACCGTTGATAATGACCGACGATTTTAATTTATCGTACAGGCTAACCACCCCCTTACAAAAACTTGGACCAAAACCCAAATGCTTGAGTGTCGAAACTGCGTACTTATAGTTTACCATGTCATACGTTTTTTCTAGGTCTAATAGCATCACCGCAAGATTTAGGTTATCTCTCTAAATAATTTATGGGGATCCTAACACAGTAACAATGTTGTCAAAAATCGATCTGCCCCAGACAAAGATCACTTGGTCTTTTCCAACCAAGTACATTAAATGTATGTCATTGGTCAATCTTCTAGCAAACACCTTTGCAAAAATCTTATAAGAAACATTAGAGAGTAAGATTAACTTCTCATTCTGAATATTTGTCTTATTTCCTTTCTTATACATTATCGATATTATGTCCTAAGCTAGGCTACCAGCCGGGCTGCCGGGGTCCCGGGTGGCCAGCCCGTACAAGGACTAGTGAAAGTCCCCAAAAATAAAAAAAACAAAAACAAATTATAAAAACTCCCAACAAAAACTATGTTATGAAAAAAAATAAAATGAACAACTTTTGCTTCAGGGTAACATCGAAATTATTCACCAAATTTAAAATAAAAATAAAAATTAAAAAATATTATTATTATGATTTTTTTTTTTTTTTCCCAGCGGGGCAAACGACCCCGGGCCACTCTGGTAGCCTAGGTCGTAAGTCATCTGTGGGCTGATGTTTTCTCCTGCCAGCACTGCATTCTACAATTCTAGTAAATGTGGAGACAGTGTTTCCCAATGTCTGAGGTAAAACTCAATTGGTAGCCCATCTCTTCCGGACGCTTTGCCTTTTGTCATAGTTAGTATTGTCGTTCTCGGTTCCAAGGTGTTGATTGGTTGTTCCGCCTCGATTTTCCCACTGGGGCTAAGTGTAACTTCCAATTTCGTCCAGTGGGGTGAACCTTCATTAAGATCATGATTGAAGATTTTAACGGTTTCCTACTAGTTAGGATATCCTTAAGATACAAAACAACCTTTTCACACATACTCCAGGGATTCCGCAGGTTCGGCATTCGAGATAAACGAGTATTGGAGTGTTTTAATACCCTGTACTCTGCTTTTTTGTGTTAGTCTCTGAAAGACTCCTTAGTACATAAGCTACCACTCCTTTAATCCTCAATTTTTATGCTCATATCTTTGACTTTTTAATTTGTAGTTCATCGAATTCCACTAGCAACCTTGCCCTCTCCTCGAGCCCACACTAGTATGGTTGAGATGGGATGAAGGTTCATCCTTTCCTCCACTACCTTAAGTTTTTCCCTAATTGCCTGTTTGTCTCGATTGCGCTGTCAAGCGCATTGGTCTTAAAGGGGGGACCCTCCCGACCGCGTCATTCATGATTTTTTCGTTGTTGAGCTTCACCGCATCGTGGAGCGCGCTCTGAAAATTTTACACTCATCGATAACGCCACTTTCAACCAAAACTAAAGTCAAGTGAAGGGTCCTTTAACATGATGCGTTTTCCTACCGCAGACAACACCTCCACCAGCTATTAGTAAAAACTTACTTCTCACAATCATGGAAATCACTGCCGCAGACGAGACCGCTTGCAACCCATATTAAATTAAGTGAAGGGTCCTAGAATATGGTGGGTTTCCTGACTGCAGACGACTCCACCATCGACTATTATGTGGCTAAGCTAAGCAGGGATGCCGATTCAAGGTGGTTCTTTCTTTGCCCTCTGCAGCACACAAAACCACCGGTGACTTACTGGCCAAGTGAGGGGTTCAAGCACATGGAGGGTTTCCTTGCCGCAGACGACGGCCCCACCGACAGCTGATAACCAAACAGAGTGGAGTTGGCGATTCCAAGTGGAAGATAAAAATATTAATACGTCTTTTTTTTTTTTTAAACCATTTCGGCAGCCCTTAGGCATGACCTCTCTTTCATTTATAACTCAATATAATCTTTGGACTCTTTGAGTCCCTAAGAAATGTCTCACTGATTATCACACTTTTTTCACCTCATCGGACCCTTTGGGTTCTGACCACATTTCATTCACGATTTGCCATATTTTCCTTCTCACTTTTTTCTTTCTCATACGTCAATTAAAACAAAACATCGAAAACCCACAATGTCACAATGGTGAGAATGCTAATGACAACCAAAACTCATACAAATATGCAATCTGAAGGCATCAACACCCATACCAAAATGGGTTTAAAAAAAGAAGATTCAGATATTCTCGAGTCTCAAATCATCACAAGTCTCAAACCATCACAAGTTTTAAACTATGACAAAACAAGGTCTCAAGCAAAAACAAATGACCTTGTATAGCATATCATATGGGTCGTGATTAACTGATGTACACAAAGTGATCCTAAGTATTATCGTGGAGGTGATTGAGCGTCAAACGTACAAACGACCTAGCCATAGAAAACCTCCACTTGTGTCCAACGAAAACTGAAACAAAACTTAGAGAGTGGATAGTCAGATCCAAAACCCACACTCGAAACCAAAATTATATATAAGGTGAATCCTATGTATCATAGAAAAACTCATAGACTCAGATTAAAGGCATAGCAAAATAGGTAGTCACCTATCAGTCTAATAACTGAGTCTTCCACACCGTCATAGCAGTCCAAGTGTTTATCTATAAGTCATTCACCCCCCCTGACATTGATCCACCCCTCTCTTACTATAAATGAGTTAAGTGAGGTAGTGAAAACTATTCGGAAAAACTTGACCTTTATCTAGAGCAAACGGTTCCCCCTTTCAACTCTTCCTTTTGCCATCTTGCACTTGCAAGGGTTATTATCAACCTTTCTACAACGACTACATACTATCTTCGACCACCTTTCTCGCCCTCTGCTATTCTTTTGTCTTCTCCATCTTGCAACTGACAATGCATTCTCGTCCTAACAATGCTTTTGAGGATTAGATACAGTGAGAGGTGAGGCTATATTAGCTTTTTTTTGGACCCCTCGCTTTTCTTTTCCCTTTCTAGACGTCAATCGTCATCTCACGGGTTGGAGCCGCGACATTCCTCACTCTAGCCTGCACTTTTTTTTAATCAATACATAGCTCCACTTTCTTCTTTTTACTCTACTTATGATCCCGCTTAATCACCTTAGTATCCTTATGAAGGTTACCTTTCATACCCTCAGAGGTGTCTGTTGCAAACTCACTTGTCCTTTTACCAAGTTCACTCTTCTCATAATCTTGCGACTCCTTCCTTTTTCTTGCTTCACGCTGAGTATAACATAGATGCTGATTGAAATCCCCTTCTACAAAATTCTCTCGGATTTTGCCTCATATAATTTTTCCTCCTACCTCATGAATTACATCTCGCTGCTCTGCATCCGAAAAACTCATAAGGAAGATGAAGTACTTGTCATATTTAAACAACGCTCAGACTTTGCAGAAAGCGTGTTCATACTTTGCCAGAAACTGCCCGACTAACACATAGTTGTACTGATCTATCTTCTCAATATTTTCTTTGGTAAGTTTATCCTCACCTAGCCTGTATGTTTCTCACATGTCATTATGGAACTTGCTCCATGATGACCCCGCATTTCTAATCAACCCACTCAATTCCTCTTTTAAGTCTATATGGATATATTTTATAACCTCTTCAAGTTTTAGCATCTGCTCTTCACCCCACTTGCAGTGGCCCACTTGCAGTGGGATGCAATCTGTCCAAATTTATCAAGGAAGTCGGGGACACGATAACCCGTGAAAAATTCGATCTCAACCTTCGGCAGGTTGTCTCGCCCTTATTCACGCACATCCAACAGATAGGCGAGTTTATCGATCTCAATTGTCCTTTGCGAGCCTTCCATCTCAAAATCCCTTGACCCCATCACCTGTTGAACAAACAATGAACGGTCTTAGGCTCAAAACTCGAAGGGAGTGACTGTCACGTAATTGGGTAAATAAATATTATAGAATATACTCCACTAAAATTACCCAAACACTCATCATGTGGTGCGCTTGAGAATCCATTCAGAGCGACAAGGATACTGAAAAGAGCTTATAAACAAATACTCACTCATGCATACAAAGGTCCTAACTCATATACTATCACAACTATATACTAATAAAATATATGCGACTTTCAAAGTGTGGTTCAAACATCCAACCAATACCACTTCTACTATCAAGAACGGATACGACACAAACATATCACATAAATAAATAATCCAATCATGAATCCAAAATGCAATACAACCCGTGATAGATAGCATAGACTCACAATAATAATTCAAATTATGGTAAACAAAAATTGCTTACTAGGGTTGAAACAGAAGATCATGGTTCGAAACAACAACATGAAATCGACTCAACTACCCGTCATGCAGCAAATATACAAAATGATAACTTTCAAAATCATATTGCAGACTATATATGGTGAAAATAAGTCTATCAATGAGTAAATAACATGATACAATTGCCACTCCTTCAGTTTTTAAGCGAAGTATATATGGTTGAGGGGCGATGCAAATTTTTCTGGGATAACATCTTGACTCTTGAACCCCTCTCTACTAAGGATCAAGCCTCATCGCAACCCCCTTTGATTCCAACGCTTACAACTTACCGAACTTATTCGGGTTAGCAAGACAACCCCACTCATATTTATCAAAGCAACAGGTGACGATCCCGCACCTTTCGAAGTATGGTGACCCTACTTAACGAGAGTTTGACAGAGGTCGTCATTCTAGACCCTCCCTGGTTAAGCAGTAGTTGCCACACTTCACCATCGACGTTTAAGCAAGGTAATAAGTCATTTTCTCCTTTCTTATCAGGTAATATAGCTACTTTCTTATCCAGAGAAAAGGTAATAACACCCCACTAATGAACCAGAAACATAGTTCCGACGTGGGTCTCACAACAGAAAAATTTCCCATAATTAAATAATCATTCTATAGTAGAATTATATTTTAAATTTTAAAAGTTCATTCCATCTTAAAAAATGTCATTCCAATTTTTAAAATTTCCGTCTTACTTGAAAAATTTCATTCTAAGAATGGGGTATCCCTTCTTATTTGAACTGCATGCTAGAGATAGAATGAAAGTCTGGATGAGTTCATGAAATATTTTAATTGGACTGTTATTCTATGTAAGGATTTTCAGTCATAAATAGGTTAATCCAATCTAAATTATAAGATATTGTAATAGAATGAAAGTTTAATTAAAATATTTCATAAAGTTGTCCAGACTTTCATTCCATCTTGAAAAAATAGATGTAGTTGGAAGGGAATGTTCGTATTAAACGAGAATTTATCAAATAAAAATGCAAATTTTAGAACTGGACGAACATTGGAATGATAATTTATAAATATGAAGGATTTGTTTTGTATGGAATATTTTTTCAACTTTCATTTCTCATGGGAATGTTTATGTTGCATTACCATTCTCGAGACTGATAACTACTTCCTTAAGCTTCAACAAGAGAATAATAATTCAAGAATGCACTTCCATCAATAACAACTATGCAAGCTGACTTCCTTCAGGAAGAACCACCTTCAACAGAAGCGAGTCACCCCATTCACCTTTGGTCCCATGCTGGATGTGGGTTTCACGTAGAATCTATATCCTCTCAAATGGAAGACAATCCATACTTACGCCATCAATCAAACACCAAACAATATAAAAAAAAAAACACACGATGAAGCAACAAAATAAAACTGCCTCAAAAACAATATATATACCACATATGCTTAAAACATAGACCTCTCTTCGAATTTGTGAAAACTCTAGCCAAGTAGGTTCTACTCTACAAGTTTGTCAATAGTTACAACTAGGCAATTCATAAGTGACTCAACTTATCACCGACTTACACCACCAAAGAGTCTAGGCAGAGTATTCATTACAATACCTGTCATACCACAGTTCAACCTTAGCTTAAGGAAAAACCTTCACAATTAGACCCCTCACTTCGTGCTTATTAGTCACGAATTTATCCATATCACTCGCTTATCGAAAACCTTGCCTACTAAAAAAACGTTCTTTTAACTAGAGGGAGATACTTCATCTAAAATTAATTACCTTCCAACGCATGCGAAACACAACACTCATGTAATAAGTCAACCAACCTTGTGACTTAACAGTTACTCACAAAGCTTACTTTAATAATGGACATGCCCTAACAATGTCGATGACGCCTCTCTCAACCTAAGCCGCATCAGATATGCGAAGTATCGTCCAATCACCTAAAATATTAAAATCAAAAGATGCCTACAGATGCTACCATCATACCTGCGAGAGTACGTAATTGCATCCACAAACACTTCTCATTCTCAAGCAGTCCGCACACATCTATCATCATCATCACCATCAAGATACTTAAATATTGTCGTTTCTGCCTAGATCATCAGCCTGCCAATAGTATGGGTTCGTTCACTAAGGACCCCGATAGGCAGCCGAGATCCCCGGCAACGGCTCCACCTATCGAGCGCATGAGTCCCACAAGGGGGACCCTCCCAACCGCGACACGGTGGATTTTGCAGGACTTCTTCACATTGGAGCTTTCGCCACTCTGGTTGAGTGCGCCAGCTGCACCTCTCGCGAACCCCTTCGACAGAATAGTAGCCACACGAGGCACAACTTACCTCTACCCAAGGGGCTGTTAGACGTATCCCCGCTGAGCTTACCGAACCTACCGGGGTTAGCAAGACAACCCCACTCATATTTATCAAAGAAACAGGTGACGATCCCGCACCTTTCTAAGTATGTGACACTACTTAACGAGAGTCTGGCCTAGGTCGTCACTCTAGACACCCCCTGGTTAAGTAGTAGCAAACCCACTTTGTCGACGACATGCTATACGTGCCGCTTATTTGGATGAGAACCCTAACTTACTCCACACACACGCGGTCAATTACGAATGAGACCGCACCGTTGTGACGTGCAAAAAACATTCCAAATACCCTTGACAATCCAGAGCCACTAGAATGTGAGAGTAGACACTGCGGACGTTTGATGTGATGACAATACATGTATCTCACCAAATGGCAACAAACGTGAATTGTTGTTTAGCGTTAACCCATTTGTTTCAAAAGTCTTCAGTCCATTTTGTTATGCCAAGGTCCTTAAGTACCTGTGTATTCAGTGTGAAGTACCCTTTGCCACGTTCCATGGTATCAACTAGGTTGAAAAGGGAGAGAACTGGATTATAGTCTGAAGAACGTCTTGCAATGACCTTGATATCCAGTAAGGGTTCCTTTTATTTTAGGCTCGTTAAGAAGTTATATAACGTTTGATGAGAGCATGCGTTTTCACCTTTCTCTGCTCTTAAGAACCACGTGCAACGAAATTCCTCTGGATATATAAATCTATGTGAGTCTTATAACTCTAATTTTGGCATATATTTCAGCAAGACTGTGGTATCCCCAACTCCAGGTGTTGAGGCATTCAATTTGTTTAATCTACAGTTTCAGTCTCCTGCCATTAATAAGTTGTCTATATCCAAAGTATGGCTCATAACATTTTGAAAAAATTATATTCTTTGAATTTCTTTCATACCTATCTATTGACGCATACATTGTCGTTATCCCTTATTGTGTTTTCTTAATCTCCAGTTTTAACCATGCCCACCTTCCCCAGACGTCAATTTCATACTCCATAATCTTCGCATTCCACAAGTTCCATTTGTTGCGGCTCACATGTGTGGTCGTCCCACCAATTCCAAGGGCTGCGGTATTTTCCTCACATAGTCTAATTTCTTGGAATGGCGTATTGGATACCTTATGTTTCTGAAACCATATTTTTATCCTGGCTCTCTTCGAACACCGTGTTATGTCCCCTTTAATACAAACGTTTCAGAATTATACTATAAGGTTGTCCCTTTGTCTCGCTTCCGTCCTGTCTCTATTGAACCCGGTCCGATGTTGACGATACCGCCAATCTTGTTGTGATGTCGCCAACCATTCCATTACCTTCGTTTTTAGTATTCTGGACAACGACTTGAGACCATATCTGCGAAGGCAAACTCCGAACAAAAACTGAATCTAGTTTTTTGTTTGTTGAAAGTTTTCTGTTGTCGCGCACATTGGTCCTGCAGGGGGACCCTCCCGACCGCGTCATGCAGGATTTCGTGCAAGTCTTAATCCTTTATCGTAATGCAATGGAGCTTCCGTCGCTGCTCCGGCCGAGTGCACCAGCCATACCTCTCGTGGACCCCTACGATAGGATAGAGTCAAGCGAGGTACAACTTACCTCCAATTGCGGGAGCTGTGACCATCCCTTAGGTGGGCGTATCCTCGCCAAGCTACTGAACAACCTGCAAAAACTAATCAGTTGTAATCGCAGAGGTGACCCTACTGAGGACGTTTCTCGTACGTTGTAGCATAGGGGTTACATGCGGTCCCACGCCTCTATCAGACCCGTATGTGAATCGACACATTGGGGGGCAGAATTCCCAAGCGCGACTCGTCGTCGGTCGACTAGGACGCATCCTTCTTACCACGCGTTACACCATGCTAAAGCAAAAGTCAAATTACTCACACAAAATAAAACACTCATAGTCTCTTTAGTAACCAACCCATAACCTTTTGACATAAAAATCGGTTAGGCGTCGCGCACGAGACTTAAGATAAAACCATGCGGACACTAGGATCTTTCATATCGACTAGCCATGCATGAATTTGCAAGCAGTCGCATCGATGAAGTACTATGTAGTACCCATAATTGCGTCGCCCTCAGTGGTCTCGTGGGTCACGTTCGACACTCAAGTGTTGGCTGACACGCGCCCTGAAGGGTTAATCTCTCGATGCTAGATAACCGTTAAGGCGGTTGAGAACCACACCCTCTTTTGCACCCTGTGGAGAGTGGGTAGTGTACAAATTCCTGCCTGTTGTGGCAGTCGACACTTATGGCCTAGGAGACGAGCTCAATCATCCAGGGCTTGGAAAAAAGTCAAGGGGTTTGACTTTGACGACTGCCACGGACATCAACGTCCAACTATAAAATTAACAAGTAAAATCACTCAGTAATGAAATAAATATTCCAATAGTCATATATTAAATTAGAACTAGAGTAAAATAAAAAGGGAAAAAATAAACTCATTAGGTATGTAGATCGTGCGACACATGCTTGTCATTCTCACTGCCTCCAAAGTAAGGCTCGTACACAAGCTTCAAATACTAACCTGCATAAAACACAGACACATACGAAATTCACATTGCCATACACCAATGTTGTTAACTTTATTGTTCCCTGCAACGCACACTACGCCTCACACACTCAAGCCCCAACCATTGCCAAACTTTCCATTAAACCCATCAGCTCCTGAGGTACAGGTGTAAGTTAAGTTGTGTCGTGGACCGACGAATCGACAATCAACCAACCGACCTGTTATCAGTGATAACAGAAGATGATTCTCGTGGGATTAAACTGAAACTAATCCAGTCTTGAATCGAAACGATCAAAGATGACATGTAACATCAGACAGACCAACGCCCAAGGGTTAACTATAAGTGTATGGAGAATGAACCCCCATATCACGTTCTCACCCAAAATCTTTCCATAATTAAGTCTAAGCCTACCTCTACACAAGTGTCCAAGGAAAGGAAGACCTTTGACAGCATCTCCTCTAAACAGGGTGGAACGCCATAATCTTTCCTACCAGAACATAATGTTACTCCCCTAAACGTTTTCAAAATTTATATTCGCTCGAATATGAAAACTGAAATGGTCCGCAACACTATAAAGTCAAATTTTGTCTAACTCCCTGAATTAGTAAAACATTGAGCACCATCTCTCTTAGGGAAGTGAACTTATCAGATTTATACTAAGTCAGATGAGAACTTGAACTAAGACTTGAGTTCCTGCCAAGAAAAAATGTAACTAACTCCTTAGATTTGTATAAATTTTGACAGAGCTTTCCGTAGGGAAAGTAGTTTTTCAAATTTATAAAAAGCTAAATACTAAATCTGAAATGATTCAGATTTTCCAAAGTCAAATTTTGTTTAACACCCTAGATTAGCAGAAATTTGAGCAGCACTTCCCATAGAAAAGAAAATTTTTCATATTTCTACTAAGCCAGATATAAAACTTAGACTTTGAAAAACCAAAATTTAACAAACTCCTTGGTTTTGTAGAAATTTCGGTAACGCTTCCCGCAGAGAAAGTAACTTTTCAAAATTTATACAAAGCCAAGTAAAATAAATAATCTTAGAAAATGCGAGAATTGAACTAAGTAAAAAAAGTTAGCTCATAAAATGTAGGAATTGAACTAACTCCTATAACTCAAGAATGTGGCGAGCGACTAAAACAACTATCTATCAAATTAAAATTTAGACTAAGTAAAACTCTCACTCAGCCTCATGCAAGTTCAAACCACAATGGTAAGTAATCTCACTCAATCCTAAGGTTAAACCTTGTGAATAATAGTTTATAATCTCTCAATGATTTATCATTTATGCTCAACTTACATAAGGCGTCAAGTTGGATCATTTAACTTAGCAACAAAGTTAAGCTTTGTCATTGAATATATACAAACACAGGACACTACTACTTTTCTCTTCTTTGGGCATATGACTAGATCATTCAACTCAGAGACAAAGCCTAATCGCCTGAACTGTTTAAATAACCAAGTTATATATACATTTCTGCTCTTAGTCTTTTAAGGTAGCATAAAACTGAACCATGCAACTTAAAAACAAAGTTCAACCTGCCCCATCTTACCATCAATTAATATTCTTAATTAACACTCTTTTCATTGCGATAAGCTATATAGTTAGTCCATTCAACTTAGAAACAAAGTTTGACTAGCTTGTTCATAAAGTATAATAATAATAAAACATAAATAAAACTATTCCTTAATTCTAATATGTATGTGGCTTCAGACCAAACCATTCAACTTAGAAACAAAGTCTAGTCCTTTACCTGACCCCCCTCATAATAAACAAAAAGTAGTTTGAGTCATTTAACTTAAAAATAAAGTCAAAACCTCCTTTTTCAGAAACAATAAAGAAACATAAGGAGATAGGGTCATTTAACTTAAAAACAAAGTCAAACCCCACAAAAAAAACCCAAAATAAACCAAGACGATCAGACCATTCAACTTGGAAGAAAAACTTGGTCCCTGAAAATGCAATCGCAGACAGCCCTCGCAAGTCAGAGCAACAAAATCATCCAACTTAGGAACAAAGTCTGATCCTCCAGGCAGTCAAAATAAATATAGCACTGGGCCATTCAACTTAGAAACTAAACCCAACCTTTAGTTGACCCAGTCAATTGCAAGCAAAACCACCTTTCTTCCAATTCAAAACCCTTTCTCTATCTAAATTTAGACAAGCAACAAAAATGAAACTGAGATTGCGCATGCGTTCCTTTACTTAACTCTAATTTAACTCCAGAAAATAAAAAATAAGATCAATAGGGATGCAGTCAATGCCCATAGTCAAACTATAGACAAATGTACATGTAAGGGGTTTAACTCAGTTTATAGAAGGAGATGAAGATTATCACTAAATTCCCTGCCTCCAAAACCTTACCTATGTTCCGCTTGAGTTCCCACAATCGGTGGGGCAACCTCCCACAGAGGCCTTGAAATGGATTACGGGTTGGAATCCCGCATGCTGCCTTCGTCTCCAACCCAATAGACTGAACTGAGAGTGAGAAGGGCAAAATGAGAGATTTTCAGTCGCTCAGATACAAGAGAGGTGAACTCAGACTCACGTGAGAGGGCCTTGATTCCTTGACGCGCCTGAGGGTCCCGCAATAGTGGCCAAAATGCGCAACAACTTTGTTAACTGAAGCTAAAACACCGACTGTTGACCTTCCGACGACTTCCCAGGCCTGAAGAACAACTCCCTTGGTCTCGTCCCAGATCAAACCGCCACTATGCAACCTAGAAAGGCTGCTTTCAAATAGAGCATAGCCCCCAAACACCAGTACTCCCAGGTTGCAGCCTGCCGTTTGCAGAAATAACAGTTCTTCGAGCGCCCGTGCTTCAAACTGCACTGTGCTGCTGTAGAGGATCTCAACACCTCAAATCTGTAACCTGTTGCCAGAGAAAGACCACAACAGTCCAAGCAACATACTCAACAGTCAAAACAACATTGCCTGACAGCAATGCAGCAAGCACGATGGTAGGCTTAACATCCGAACGTACAACTCAACACTGCACAACCCAGCAGTGAAACGACGAGCTGGTTTGTAACTCAAAGGCAACCTCGCCCAATTCCACATAGGTCTTAGTACTGACAACTTCAGCAGCCGTCGCCGAATTACAGTCATAATTGCAGCAACTTCAACGACCCAACCTGCTCCCAATCAGAGCTAGTGGGTTGCCACGTCAACCACTCTTCTTGCTACATTCACCTCGTCTGTCGTTTTCCCGCTTTCACCTAGCGGGCAGGATGGTGACCGTTTTGCCGAGGCATCCCATCACAGTGGGCAATCGGGGCAAGCACAGTCTCGGACTCGCTTCTGTGAGCTTGAGCAGCAGATCGGGATCACCGACGAGCAGCACTCTCACGATAAGACGTTGACAACAATAGTGGTTAACATCGAAATCATGATGGCGCCTAGTAGGATTGTCCAGATGACGAATATGCAGATTCTTGTCGGCTCCCTGGATGTGCAGACACTGATTATACGAGCTACAATTTCGCCACACGCATGCCCTGATACTTCTCCCTACTATTCGATACACCTGGCCAACTCTCCAACTAAGTTCATGCATTCATACTTACATTCATGCGGGAAGGCAGAAGCTGAGTGCGCACAACACCGCCACCGCTGCCCAAACCACCACTGAGCCAAGTTGTGAGGTGAAGGCGATCACATCGGCAGAAACCATAATCTCGAAGAAAACGTCCACCACTACTTCAAAGAGAAAAAATCGCCACGATTGTGAAGGGATGTTTATGACCACGTGTTCTGAATCTGCTAATCAATCATGCATAAAACATGAGAGTGAATCCTCCACTAGAAGATGGAGGTATACTCTGCTCTTCAGTCATGCGCAATAGTGGTCATCGAGAAGAACTACTTCCATCAATAGCATGCGCAGTATCGGAATGAATTTCCCGCTAGAAGACAAAAATATACACTGCCACTTCAAGAGTGTTTTTTCCCCTCCCGCGCACAACTCTCAACGCCCATACCGCCGAAACCACTACTCAAATCAAAATTCTGGCGCGACCATCTGATTCAACACGCACCAAAACCCCTACTTAGAATCTTTGTTTGCCAAAAACGGCCGAGAGATGGTCGAGCTAACAAAAATTTATGCCCATTTCCGTTCTTCTCCTGACGCCTTTCACGCAACTCGTTTCCTCTCTAAGTCTTCTTCTGCTAACCCTTTACTAATTTTGACTTCACCGTCGGGGGGGGCAACCCTGAAAACCCCCGATTCAAGTCCTCCCTCGCTCGATTTCGTCTGAAAACGAGCGAGATATGCACTCCCACTTTCCTCCTTTGCTCCCACCCTCTCTTCGCGCCTCCCTCTTTTCTTCGTGCTCCACTCTCACTACACTTCTAATATAAAAACTAACTCGACCATTTCAATCGCCCTATCTTAAGACCCCAGTCTACCATTTTCCCCTGCTCGTTTTCACCAAGAAACGAGCGGGATATGCATCTTTCAGCTCCCGCCATAGCCACTCCCACGTGCCTTGCCCTTCCCTGTTGCTCGCACCCGGTACAACTCCTCGTCAAGATTCTTTCCTTTTCCTTTTACCTGCATCCGCTACCTTGACTCGTCGTCTCTCCGCTGCCTCTGCCTCCCGTCTGCGCCAGGTTATGCATTAACCTAAGCACCACGAAGAGGTGCCTATCAATACACCCGCAATACGGTAATCATCGAGGCCAAAGTCCGCCACGGAGTGAGTAACAACTCACTTGCCGAAATCAATCAGCCCCGAAATGGATGGCGCTGTAGCGCCGGACATATGCCTAGCCGTCGGGGCAACTCCAACGCCTTGACGAGTAGGAGGGCGCAGGGCTTCCTTCGTAGCCTGTAGCGTGAGCCTTGGTGGGGCGGCTCCCAGTGCAGATCTTGGCGGTAGTAACAAATATTCAGATAAGAACTGTGAAGGCCGAAGAGGAGAGGGGCTCCACATGACCTGCTGCCGGGACAGCGTGCCGTGCAGCCAACACTGCGGCAGCCTCCCACTGGTGCCCCTCCCATCCAACATTGTTCACCATCTTACCGATCTCGCAGGCAAACTCACACGCAAACCTCTTACAGCAGACGATGGGCGGCGGACTGCACCCACAACGAGCCCCACTACCTTGGTTTCTTCCTCCTCGTGGACCCGGCTCCCACCATCCCGCTTGCACGTTAAACTCCCCAGCCCGAGTTTCAAGACGGGCGGATAGAGGAAATTCCACTAGCATCCCGAACACACAGGGACTTGAACGGCCTACAAACGAGGCGCGTACTCAAGATCCTCGACTGCCGTGACGACCACTTGTGTCCGGCAATGCAATAGGCAAGCCAGGCTCGTCGGTCCTAACGTCGGTTTCAGAACCCGTCACTGGGTCAAAAACATCCGTTAAAAATACAAGTAGAAATAATAATAATAAAAATAAATATATTTGCGAAGAACACAAGAAAATTAAGGGGACGAGGGGCCACGCGCCCTGCTGGCCCGCGACGCCGCGCACATCCAGGCTGTGAAGAGTTGCACCTCCCCGTGAACACCCCTCGCACGCCGCTCACCCGGGCGAGGACCCAAGCTTTCTCCCGCACACGCACCGTCAAGCGAACAAAACCGCACCGGTGTGACTTGCAGAAAACACGCCAAATACCCTTGTAAGGGTATTTGGTACGACACTGTTGAGTCTGAATAGGAAGGAAGTTGATATTACCTGATCGATCCTTTAGTCTGCCAACGCTTCCAAGTTATTTGTAAGAATTTAGCAATTGGCAGGAGGCGCATACCATTAGTTGTTAAGCCTTATAAAATCTCTGTTGGGATAACCCAATAGAGTCACGTTGTACCTAATCTTGTGCTCCGCAAGTCCACGTACAATCTCTGGGGATTCATTTATGGAATAAGTCTAAGTAGGATTTTCCCAAAAACTCTGCTTCGCAATTGCCAACATCGTCGCTGGGGCTAGCAACTCTCGATCACCGTGGAATGAAATAAAATATCTTTAGTTTCTACATAAAAAAACTTATCAAATTGTGCTTTTCTCTTTATGACTTCTTTCCTTCACGTGAGCTTAAACGCCGTAGTGTACTTTGACGAGGCGCTCAATAAGATGAAACTCCATATGAAAGGAACAAATTTGAAGAACCTATGATCATGTAAGATGAAAATAAGATTTTATGTCAACATGATTCACCCAATCCAAAAGTAGAACGCAAAGAATAAATTTCATCAACCTTGCATAATATATTTACGAAACTAAGAGGTTAATATTACCACGAATTAATATTAGGTGCATGTATAAATATAATATAATATTTTGATTCTTTGAAGGATTAATGTAGAGAGCAAAAAAAAGAGAAACTATGCGGGAGTCATAAAAAATGAGTTATAATTGCACTATGGGCTAAGGTACAGTTTTGAATTGCAGTTCAGACAATGTATACAACCCAACCTTTTGGCTAAGCAGAGTGCATAAAGTGCATTTGCAAACTATATTTTTCCCCATCGTGCAATTATAACACGTTTTTGTGACTTTACCGACGTTACAAAATGAACTACCAGAGTGGTTCAGGGTCACTTGCCCTACTTGGCCAAAAAAATAATAATAAAAAAATATATATATTTTTAAAGTTTATTTTTTATTTTAAATTTGGTGAAGAATTTCGATATCACCCTGTGACAAAAGTTGTTCAGTTTATTTTTGTGCATAATATAGTTTTTTTTTGAATTTTTTGGATTTTTTTTTGTTTCTTTTGTTGGGAACTTCCCTGGTCTTTGCACGGGCTGGCCACACGGGACCCGGACGGCCCGACTGGTGGCCTAGCTTATTATATATTTAGAGCAATTACATATTTTCAAAAGTTGTATAACTTAAGTACAGTAAAGTAAAACATTTTATGATGCTTACAAAGCTTGAGATAAATACATCATAACTTTATACTCAAATTATTAGTTTTTATCACTGCGTACACTAAAAATGTACTTTTCATCTATGTTACCAACCGGACTGTCCAGGTCACCTTGTTGTCCTGGCGGCCGGACCGGCCAAGGACCATGAAGGATCCCTATATGAAAAAAAAAAAAAAAAAAAAAAAAAAAAAAATTGTGCACAACAATAAAATGAATAAGTTATTCCGCAGGATTAGATTAATTTTTTTATCAAATTAAAAATAAAAGATTAGATAATAATTTAGGCTACCAGTCGGGCCGCCCGAGTCACCCTCTTTCTTCCGGGGGGCTCAACCGTGCAAGGATCAGAGAAGGTTAAAAAAAATAAAAAGACCTAGAAACTTTGAAAAAAAACTATGTTACGCATAAAAATAAACAGAGCAATTTTTGCCTCATGATCATATCGAAATTATGTGCCAAATTTGAAATAAAAATATAAAAATAATTATACTTCTATTGTTATTTTTTTTTCTCCCGGCTGGGCAAATGGTCCCAGACCATTCTGGTAGCCTGGACAATAAATTCATTATTTTTTTATTTATTTATTTTTTGGCTAATAGCAAAAATGGTCCGGACCACTTTGATAACATAGTTATTGATTTAACGTTTTGCATTAGCTAAGAATAACATATAATAATTGACAATATCATATATTTGTAACTTTTATGTTTGATTTTTATTTTTTATTTTTTTTATTTTATTTTTATTTTTAAGTAGCCCGAGGTGATGCTAGAGGTGTTGAGAGCAGACACCACTAACACACTTGGGGAGACTCCATCTATTGGTGGGGAGCAGTACCTGCTGGAAACCGGGTCCAACGTCCATAAACATCATACTTGGTTGTTTGTACTAACATCATATTATTGCATCAGGCAACAACATGACCCGTGGTGGGAGGAGGGAGATGGAGCTACACAACCTACAAAAACCTAGATTGGTTGCCTACGCAACAACCAGAAACTAGGCGGTAATATAGCCCAGTCCCAAGACTGCCATTAACTATCAGCCTTGGAGGCAGGTGGTATCCCCTATCATTGGTTCCCAGTGCATGCAGGCACCAAACCTCCCATTCCCCTACCTCCCTTCTTGGGCACACGACTTGCAAATCATTGTACTACATCTTTCAACACACAAATTAGTAATTGTAATTTGGAAGGGCTGTGGCCATTAAACTTCTCTGTCCGGGGCTTCGCTATCCCATGAAGCTGCCTATATCACCCATCCCGACTTGAAGTGCCCCTTATTTATTGGCCCAACCTTTTCCAGCAGCCCCTCTTGTTTAGATCCTTTAAACCTTTTTGAACCTTTTTACAATCGTCAAGCCTTACATCCTCTCAATATCCATTCATCCCATATCCTACAGCATCGGGGCCCCACCAACCTGGGGGCTGCAAACAGAGTACATGTGAATGTATTTATTATATTACAGGGTCGCTCAGTTTCCTTCCCCCATCTCCAGACCTGGATGCATTTGTCTTCATAGTGCCATCTGATGCTGCTTTTGTGGCGTGTTGTTTGCTGTTGTCCGTTCCCCACCTGTCTGCTCGGGTATTCCCCTGCTCGGGTCCTACCATTCCCGTCCTCTGCATTGTTGGTCTCTGTGCTGGTTTCCAGGCTGACCTCTTGTTGCTTGCCTTGTGTCCCTGTTGCCTTGTTGATGATGGTTCTGTCGAGTGTTCAAACCTGGAGATGTCCATTATCACCGTCGACGATGGCCGACAGGGTGGAGGGAGAGAGGTGGTGGGTGGGTGGAGAAGGGGGTGGGGCAGCAGGTGGAAGCATGGGGGATGGAACCTGGTGGGCGGGGTGGGAGAAACTCGTGCGGGGTCCATTTGTGACCAATACAAAATTGGGTTGAAGATACTGGACTTCAAATTCACTGAATGGCTTGCGTTGCCTAGTAGGTTTTGTGGCCCTCCAAGGCTTCCAGTGGATGTCGATCCCCGTGTCCAATTCTGAAAAGATCTTGTTTGGGTCCTGCCATAGCTGGCGATAGTTGCCAATCATGGTTTGTCTGACTGCGTGGTCTTTCTGTTCCTAGAAATCCTGTTTAAAGGACTTCCAAACTTCTTGTGTGTGGGATCTAATGGTGTCTTCCATCGCCTGTTGGGCTTGCTGCAGGCCGAATCTATGATTTTTTCTTTCGTACGAGCACCTGGCTCTCCAGACCATCATAAGGACGTGCAGTCTTATGTAGGAGAAAAGGTTGCCTGCAAAAGAAGGTCATTGGGCCAATAGGTGTTGGTTCTTAGCAAGCAGCAGGAGGCCCAGGTCCCACGGGATATGTATGTTTGTGAGCGCGTGGAATGTGGCATCCCACCACTGCCAGAGTTGCTTAACCATTGGGCATACCAGCAAGTAGTGTTCGATTGTTGCTCTAGCGGGCGGTGTTGCTCTTCCACAATATGTGCAGATGGGAGATCGCAGGCCTAGACAAAGGAGGGACAATGACCGCGCCCCTGGAGAAAGGACTGATCTTGTTACCGGTCAGATGCGGGGAGGATGCTTGGGAAATAGGCCTTTCAATACCTACAGGGGCGTCCCACGGGGAACTTGAAGTTACGATGAAAGGGTGGTCAACATTCCTCCTCTCCCTTTCAGCATGGGGAGGCGGTCCGACACTGCTAAAATCAGACATAGTCCAATGAATACAGGACCATCTCCCGCAGGGCGCTTCGGCCTCCCAGGTAGTATCATACGGCGAGCACAGACTGTCCGCTAAAGACGTATATCTGAGATACGAGCAGTCCAAAGCACAAGACCTCCACTGGTTCAGCCAGGAGATGTTAATGGATTTGCAACTACTGAAGATCAAAGCCTGCGACCCTTGGTCGGAGGCGGATATCAGATCCTTCCTATCAAAATTGCTGACAAATGACACCCTGCAGAAGGGTGGCCCACTAGACAAAGAGCTATGACTTCCATTATTTAAAAAAAAAAAAAAAAAAGGAAGAAGAGAAAGATGAATGTAATTGGCGTGCTATACAACAAAGACAAACAATGGAAACTCAGCAAGAGAACAACAAACCTAGACCTGCGCTCATTAAACGTCAATGGACGGGCAGCTGCCAAACCATCAAAACAAAGGGCGATCATGAAGCTCATGAGGGGGGTGGAAGGAAGAGACTGGCCAGATGTCATATGCTTGCAGGAAACCCACCTGGTAGACACTTCGGAACACAATCACGCGCACAAGGAGATATGGCCATACCAGGCCTACCAAGCCCATGCCCCGAAACTTGGCAGTGGAGGAGTGGCTATTTGGCTCCCACCAGGGTCTAGGGTGGATCCACTCAACTGGGAGGCGGACCAGGAGGAAGGAAGATGGGTGTATATACTAGCGATGTTGGAAATTGAGGTGGTGAGTATCCTGAATGTATATGGCCCGAATGAGCCTAAGGAGAGACAACTCTTCTTTGAAAGACTAAAAGCAAAACTGTCGGCAGGGATACCGATAATAATGGCAGGGGATTTCAACGCAGACCCAAACCGATGACTAGACAGATGAAAGATTCCATCTCCTTGCCCCTTCTACGTGGAGAGTGATGAAAGAACCATAGCAGATCTGACTCAATCCCTCAACCTCGTGGATGCATTTAGACTGGCATTCCCAGCCCGACGCAGTTTCACCTGTTTTCGCAAAAACCAGTCAGAGAGTGTTTCCAAATCACGTATCGATCTAATTTTAATTCCAGAAGAATTGCAAGGGGCCCTGCAAATAACAGAAATACTCCCCTGCAGTCCCCACCCAGGTCTAGACCATGAAATGTGCCTGACCATCTTCTCATTCCGGAAGAAGTCAGACCAGGGGAGGGGTTTTTACAAACTTAATATATCCCTGCTAACCATCGATCGCTTCAAGACCTACCTGAAAGAAGTCTGGACCTATTGGCGCCAACAAAAGGAACTGATTCAGGACGACATATTGTGGTTCAACAACGGTCTGGCATTCCTGGGCCGCAAGTGCAATGAATACTAAAAACTGCTCGCAACCCGTCGTAACGCAGAAGAAATAAACCTTCAGTATAGATTGCAATACCTCCAACAGCAGGAAGATGATGATGCCACAAGGCTAACAGAAATAACCAATGAGATACAAACACTAGAAACCCAGATCCTAGAAAGAATGGAACATCAATGGCAAGGCATTATGATTCGGGGAAAGCTGCACAAATACAACGCGGAAGGAGCAATCGACACAAGAGTTTTTGCAATGGTCAAGGCAAAACTTGGACGCTCGACCATAGAAGCCCTGGAGGACCCAAAGGTACACGACGGCCCGCTGGTTACGTCTACAGCGGCCTGCACAAAAATAGCGAGAGAATTCTATCAAAACCTCTTCACATCAGAGTTCGGAACACAACCTGAGGAACAAAGACTGAAGAAAATTGATGAATTTTTGCTCCCCCTCACCACAACACTGACAGCACAACAAAAAGAGCTTCTAGAAGAACCACTTACAAAGGGGGAGATATGGTCAGCATTGATGCTCATGGAAAAGAAAAAAAAAACCGGAATAGACGGACTGCCTAAGAATTCTGAGAGGTGATGTGGGGGGACATCTCGCAAGATCTGATGGGATACTACAACGCACTATGGGAGGAAGGCCGGACAAGGGAATTCGTGGGCCAAGGGGTTTTAACACTCTTATATAAAAAAAGAGCAAGGACGAATATCAGGAACTACAGACCGATCACGCTCCTCACAATGGTTTACAAGATGGTGGCAACGAAACTGGCAAACCACCTTTCCAAAGTAATGGAAGATATCATACACCCCAACCAGACAGGGTTCATTAAAAACAAGAACATCTAGCACAATATCCTATTAGTCAACGAGGTGATCAAGCTAGCAAGACAGTCTAAACGGAATGCGGCAATCATCTTCATCGACTTCGAGAAGACTTATGACCACGTGGACTGGATATTCTTGGATAAATGTCTGAAAAAACTTAATTTCGGACCCGGTTTTAGACGATGGGTGCAGATCATGCATAAAAACGCAACAACCAAGGTTATGGTCAACGACAACTTGGCACCACCGATTAACCTACAAAGATCAGTGAGACAGGGGGATCCATTAGCCCCATTCCTTTTCGTGATAATTACGGAAGCACTGACAGCAAACCTGAAAACCCACAAAGACATCCGTAGGATACAACTATCCTCAATCCCTAAAGAAGCTATCCCGGTTTGCTCCATGTTCGCGGACGATCTAACTCTTATGGTGGACGCAACCCAGGCGTCGATGGAGGGAGTCCAATACATGATGGACCACTTCTGTGCTTTATCTGACATGAGAGTCAACTGGGGGAACAAGACCCTGGGATGGTGGATCCACCATCAGGGGGCAAGACCCCCGGAACAACCAAGGGTCAAGTGGCTACCGCAAGAAGCCCCAATCAGAGTCTTGGGAGTCGCATTGACAGCCAATGGCAGACCACCAACCAACAATGAATGGATAACCAGCCCCCCCCCGGAGAAGCTAGCACTATGGAAAGATAAACACACTTCACTGATTGGCAGGGCCCTGGTGATCAACAATGGAGTGCTCGCTTCTCTGTGGTACAAATCGGCCATTTGGGGGTTAGACAAATCCCCCCTGAAAGCCCTTCAGCGACAACTAACTGCTTTTTTGTGGAGGGGGAATCATGAAAAACACAATGTTCTCAGCAGAGTGGCATGACAAACGATTATCCAACCCAAAGCAAAAAGGGGACTGAGCATAATCGACCTGATAATGCAGGTCAAGGCACTTGACATACAATGGCTCAAACGCTTGCTCTTTTACCCACACACTTCATGGAAAGACTTGACACTTGAGCAGATATCGAGATTGGCTCCGGAAACACCAACCCACATCAACCCGCTCACATGGATTAAAAATAGAGAATGGCCAATCCCGCGATGATCCCGACAAGAAAATGCTGTTGATAATTCACCAAGAAAATAGGCAAGAAAGGACCTGCACAATGATCCTTTCTGGCCAACCCTTCTACGAACATGGAGGAGCCTTCCCCTACCAGACAAAATCCAACCAGAAAGGTGGGAAGAAGTGGCCAGACAACCACTGTTTGGGAATAGAAGGATAACAAACACAAGAGGGCAGGTGATGTAATGTAAGGACGCCCCATGGAGAGGATGGGTGAAAAAGGGGGTCCTTATAATAGGGGACATCTGGGATGGGGACATAAGAGACTGGATCACAAGGAATCAACTCAAGGAAAAAACAAAGGTATTGCCACAAACCGGAGGAGGCGCTGGAAGAACTGATAGAATGCATACCTCTGAACTGGTGGAAAATCCTGAGAAAGGGACCCTTGATACGAGAATCAGACTGGGTACTAATTCGGGGCCGTCAGGGAGAAGTGGGCAAAGTAGTGAGCAGCAACTCAAACGGATCAGTGGCAGTATACATTTTCATAATTGGCAACGATAACTCCTTTCAGAGGGTCAATCCTGAACAGACACAATTGGTCGAAGAGCGTGAGCTCTCAAGAATTAGAGTTCTGAGGGACGACGACAGATGGGTAGCGTTCTTTCCTGATACGCCGATATCTCAACTGCCTTTAGACCCCTGGGAGTGGGTATGGACGGACACAATGGGCAAGGGCAGAACCAACACTAAAACGTTATATGAGATGACAGTCAAAGCAACATACAGAATGCTCCGGCCAAAAACGAACCTATGGGACAGGGTGGAAGCGAGATGGATGAATCATTTGAACATCAACAAAAATCGCTGAGAAATGTTAAATGGTTCCAACTAACCAAAAACAAATTTGCCGACTTGGCCTCTCTGCAGTGGCAAATGGAGCACAGGTGCCTGCCAACCAACAACTGGCTGATCGACAGGACCAATCTTGAACAGAGGGGGTTCGCCCTACCCTGGTGTAGACTATGCTTAAACGCATTTCCATCAAGAAAGAGACCAGAGACGATAAAACACATCTTTCTCAACTGTCCAGACACTGTCTGACTCTGACGATGGTGGGATAGAATCTGGGATCAGCTGGGAACAGAGACGCCCTGGCCATGGGATTGGAAAACCTTGATGTTTGAAATTTGGCCATCGGAACAGCCTGACGACTTCACTCTTAACATATTCAAACAAGGACGCAGAACAGTGTTGTGGGCACAATGGAGACGATGCTGCACCTATGAAATGGAAGGCGTAAGGTTGGAAGGACCAGAATTTACGCAGAGCATACAACAACAAATCTAGACAAACATAACAGTGAGATGGGAGAAAGTTAAAAGGCAAATCGAATACACCCACACTCCAAACGAGATAAAGCAGAAAATACAAACATTTTGCAAAGAATGGCTCGGGGGGGAAATGGGAGGGAGGTTGGGGAAAGTGGAATGGAAGGGAGGAAAAAAGGGGCAGGAGAAGGCGCAAATAACTAGGGATTACAAACTCCTCTTTAATGAGTGGACCAAGCTTGAAGACTCAATCGCACTGTGACCAAGTGATCAATTCACAGACTTCTTCCCTCCCCCGACAAATAGTTTAGTAGGCAAGGCATGGTATGAGGGAGAGTGAAGAAAAATGTGTCAAGAGATAGGTTAGACTGCTAGGGACTATGGAAAGCAACAAGCAGCCCGAAAATAAGGGATGAAGAGGCAAATCTAGCTATGATCACCAATAGTGATGTTCGTATGTGATATATTGTGCAGGGACGCTGAACCCTATTTCCAGCAGGTGCCGCTCCCCACCAATAGATGGAGCTGCCATGAGAAGTGGTAGTGGTGTCTGCTCTTACCACCACCACTACTACTTCCTCAGGATGTCTTTTTTTAAAAAAAAAAAAAAAAAAAGGCCTTGTGTTCCAAATCCGTTCTTGACACGAGCTAGTCCCGGGTGAGGAGGCAACGGTGCAGAATCTGCCACTGCAGGGACCTGAGATTGGGAGGTATAATCTTAGCGTAAGTAGGCCATGGTATATGGTCCAATAACTTGTGACCCATCGGTGAGTCTTGTTCCCATCTTTGTGATATCACTTGATCAGTTGGCGGTTCCAACCTTGAGGCTCTATAGGCTCATTTTACCGTATACTCCCACACATGCATAGGCTTTGTGCCAGGCCATTCCCATTCAGCCGGGTCAAACGCCAACCTGACAATCGGGATTGTAGGCTCGTACACAAAGAAACCGTTATTTACGTCGCCCACCACTCTAGTGAGCATTAACCCTCCCCACATTTCAATTGCATCCAGGTCTCATCATTCCGACTGACTTTATAAGCGATGCGCGGGTGGGGCAAGTCTGCATACCTTATGACCCAGTCATTCTGCAGCACCACAGGACTCTTTATGAGGGTCCGTCTCCAAGCCAAAGGGAGGGCTTCCTTCAATTGGATCATTTTATCTTCCATGTTCTTGGCATATTTCGTTGCAGTTGGTCCACCGTGGCCCAGTCTGCCCTGGCCGGGTCTCACAGGTCCCCCACCGTGTAGACCCCTTTCTTGGCCCATGTGAGCCAAGGAGAGTTTGTCGTTAGTTTGAAAGGGGTACCTATCTCGTCCAGAATGTAGGGGTTTCCAAAAAGTGGTTGGCGCCAGGCATCCTACCACCTGGTTGGAGGTTGTTTCTGTTGCGGTCCGCATCGCCTCCAAAGCTTGATCATATTGGGCCACAGTGGGTCATTGGTTATGTCATTTATGGTTTGTTGGGATGGGTTGTCCCCTTGCCTATTTTGCAGGGGGGAGGGGATTGTCCAATGTTGATTGGTCAACCATTGGAAGGGGTGAACGTGACTGTCCGTGGTGGATTCCGAGGCCAGGTTGGCTATTTGCAGGCCGGCTAGCGGGCCCCATGATATATCATTGCCTATCAACAGTCTGATCAGGATTTTAAAGATCAGGGCCCCAGTTTCCCTTTCCGAGTCTAATATCCCCAACCCCCCTTTGGTTCTTGGTGGTGTGAGGACGTCCCAACTCACTCGATTCAAAGAGCATTGTGCATTGACGCTTTTTTTCCACAGGTATTTTATGAGCGTCATTCTCAGTCTGACGCTTTGCTGCTTTTCTAGTGGCCACACGGCTAATTTGTACCAGATTGCCGCCAGGATAGCATTGTTAATTGCTAGAGCATGCCCTACCAGTGAGATGTGTAGGCTTTCCCATTTTGTCCGTCAGTTGATGGTTGTGTCTACTAGCATGTCTCCATGGTCCGGTGGCAGGCCTAATGCCGTGAATCTCACACCCAAAATCCTTATGGCCTCTTCCTTCTGGGCCCATGCCACTCTCGGTTCCTGAGGAGGGGGAACTGCGTCTGGGTGGAACCACCATCTCTCCGTTTTGGAGCCCCAATTCACTTTCATGTCTGCTGCCAACGAGAATAAGTGTATGACCTGGGTGAGGGCTCTGAGGCTGTCTGGGTCCACACTGATGAGGACCGTGAGGTCATCTGCAAAGAGTGATGTTACGGGGACCAGATATTGGGGAATTTCCGGGATGGGAACCTTGGCAATATCGGGGTGAACTCTGATTAGCGAGGTCAGGGCTTCCATTACAATCACGAAGAACAAAGGCGCAATGGGATCCCCCTGCCGCACAAATCTTTGTAGTTGTATTGGTGGCGAGAGATGACCATTGAGCATGACGTTTGTGGAGGCTGTTCGGTGGAGGATCTGAATCCAGTGGCTAAAGACCGGCCCAAAGTTCATCTTGGCCAAACACATGTCTAGGAAGTCCCAATCCACATGATCGTACGCTTTCTCAAAGTCCATGAACAGGACAACTGCCTTGACATTATGTTGGCGGGCATATTTGATGGTCTCATTGACCAGCAAGATATTATCCTGGATATTGTGGTTGGGCATAAATCCAGTTTGGCCCGGGTGTATTAACACGTTCGTGAACGGGAGAAGGCGATTAGTTAACGCCTTGGCGACCATTTTGTAGAGGATGGGCAATACGGTGATAGGTCTGTAGTTTCTTATGTCCTCTTTGTCCCCTTTCTTGTAAAGGAGTGTAGTGACTCCTTGGCAGATCATGCCTCCAAACGAACCCTCCTTTTGGACCGACAAGCTGTATTCCATGAGGTCCTCCTTAAGAAGTTCCCAAAAGTGTACCAAAACTCTTTAGGGAAGGAGTAGATTCCTGGTGTCTTCTTATCTTCCATGTCCTGCAGGGCCACCCAAAGCTCCTGTGGGGTGAGACTCTTTTCTAGTTCTTGTCTCTGATCTTGTGAGAGTTGTACTTTTAGAGCTTGGAGCAGAGTTTCTCTTGCGTGCAGGACATCCTGTGGGTGTTTTGTTGGTGTTTAGGATGTAAAGAGGTTCCGATAATATCTGGCAGCGTAATCAACTACGGAATATGCGTTGGTAGCCATAGGGGCATTGTCCTCCAACGGGTGTTTAAGTCTAGGGATTATACCGACCCTTGATCTAGCGTTTACCTTGTTAAAGAAAGCCTTTGCCATTGTCCCGTCCGTATGTTCTTTCCTGATTCTAGCCTGTATCCTCCATGCCTCCGACTGTTGCTGTATGTAGTCCTGGAGGTGGTCTCTGGCTTCCTGCAGTTTATCGAAGGAGGGCCGGTGCAGGGGGTCTTCCATAAGTTGTTCATCCCAGTCTTCCAGTTCCCGCATAAGGCTGTCAAGCAGGGCTTTGCGGTCTCTTGCATATTGAATCACAATTTTTTTTGGCTCTGTCTCTCAATTGGGCTACCCCCTCATTAAACCAACCCACCCTTTCTCCCGATTGTGGTCTGCGCGTTTGCCAGTAAAGCCAGAAGGAGGTGACCGTGTCTCTAAATTTAGGCAGACGGAGGAGGGAGGTGTTGAACTTATAGAAACCAGGTCCTCTATGGATGTGGTTGTGGAATGAGAGGCCTAGTGTTATCATCCTGTGATCAAAGGATTTATAGGGGCTGATGGTAGTTATTTCTGCAGTAGTGATCAGTCCGCTTAGGTCTTTTGCCACGAGGGTGACGTCTATATGTAAGTTGGCTAGACCGTGTTCTCCCCGAGACAAAAAGTAGGTGTAGGCTCTTTGGCTCGGGTGCAACAATCTATAGGCATCCTCTAGTTTCCGCTCCGCCATTAGCTGTCTGAGCATGAGCACATCCAGACCCAGGTTTGGCTAAGAGTGGTGCACGTGGTTAGAGTGGTATCGTGCAGACCTGCGTTCCATTAAAGGGTCAAGAGTGGTGTTGAAGTCGCCAACCAGTATCACCGGGGCATCATCCGATAAATGTTGGAGAAGGGAGAGCCAAAGGTCTATTCGACCTGTCGGGTCGTTGGGCACATAGACACACACCGGATAAAATACATCCTCCTCATATGCCACCTTAAGACTGACCCATCTTCCTTGCTATGTGTCTTGGTCAACAGTCAGTGGTTTAAGTTTGGAGGAGGGAGGGAGCCAGATCGCCACTCCTGCAGATGCCCTCTCTCTAGCGGGTGCAGCGAAGTTTGCATACAGCCAGATATACTTCGCTTGTGCTGTGTGTGCCGGGGTGTCTTGTAGGTGTGTCTCTTGTACGCATACTGCGTCAGGCCAACCCCCATTGATCGTGTTTTTTAACATACTCCATATGGATGCTTTTTTCTCGGTTTTTGCTTGAATCAGTCCATTGATATTGATCGAGCGGATGTCAATGCCCGCCCTGGCTAGCTTCACTGCCCATTGGGGAGGTCTCCTGACCGGGGGAAAGACTGGGGGGGACGGTGGGCGTCGAGGGGGGGGCGGGGGTTGTGGCGGGTGCGGAGCTTGTGGTACGATCCCTGGGTCCATCTGGGGCCGTGGTGCTGGGGAAGGGTCGGGGAAGCTAGGGACAGGAGGTTGGGCAGATTGCCCCGATTGCGAGACCGTGGAGCGTAGTCCAATCGCTGTCTCTTATACACATCTAGATGTGTATAAGAGACAGAGGTTGGGCAGATTGCCCCGATTGCGAGACCGTGGAGCGTAGTCCAATCGTCTAGATCTGTTGTGCGTGCCCCTTCTGTCGGTCCGCCTCCTGCGTGTTTGCTCAGTCCAAATTTTTGATTCGTGAGTGAGAAGATCTTCATGAGGGTCCACTCTGTGAGGAAACCAAGTTTCGGCTTGACCTCCTCGTTAGCAGAAAGTGGCGGGGGGGGGCAGTCTTCGCCTTCCGGGGGTGGCGGTGGGGGCAAGATGACATCGACATCCATGTTGGCCGTGGAAGGCTGGTGGCTCTCCTGCAGCGGGCACTGGACCTCTTCCGGGGCGGAGGTGTCCATGTTTAGGGGTTCCCTCCCCTCCTCAGGTGCATGCGGGAGTGCGATGGCCAGGAGTCTCGTCTAGATTTGTTGTGCTTGCCCCTTCTGCCGGTCCGCCTCCTGCTGCCAGAATATGCGCAGTTGGTCCTGCTGCTGGAACAAAATTTGTTGTTGTTGGCAACACAATTGTTGTTGCCATTCCAATTGGATTTGCTGCAGGATTTGTTGCTGCTGCATCATCCTGTGCTGTTGTTGTTGATGGTGGTATTGTGACAGCTGAGCCCGCAGCAGAAGGTGGAACTGCTGGATATAGTCACCCTCGAGCATCAACTGCTGAGGTTGAAGCAGTTGCGGGGCATGTGACATCGCTTGTTGCTGCTCTTGCTGTTGGGGGAGGGGCATCATGTGCTGTTGCATGTGTTCTGGCAGCCCATGCAGCAACTGTTGCTGTGTAAGAGGCCGTTGCCAGCAGTCCTTTTGCATTTGGAGCTGATGTTGCTGATGTGCTTGGGCTTGCAGTGCTTGGTGTTGTTGTTGCTGTGTTTGCTGCTGCGCCTGGTCACGTTGGGCAGTATGCAGATGTTGATGCTCGCGAGTTGTCTGCATCTGCATGGTTTATTGCTGTTCGTGTTGTTGTTGTTGTTGATATTATTGATATTATTGATATTGTTGTTGTTGTTGTTGTTGTTGTTGTGTCAACGGCAGGTGCATGAGGAACAAGGTTCGCTCTTGGTCGTGCTGCAACTGTTGCTGTTGCGTCAGCAGCACATGGGCTTGCCGCACTAGTTGTTGCTGGTATAGCAGGTTCTGTTGTTCCTGCTCCAGTCGTTGCAGACACTGTTGTTCCTTCAGTGGCTAAATCCGGCTTTGGTGTTGCATCAGTTGAGTGTGTTCCAGTTCTTGCCGGTGAATAGTGAGTTGTTGTTGCTGTTGTTGTCAGCGTGGATCGCCAGGTTGTTCCTGGCCTTGGTCGCCATGCTGTTCCTGAACCAGGGACTGCCCGACCGCCAAGCAAAGCAGGCCTCCCTGCTGCGGGTCATCTTGGGGTGGCTCCGTCACCATCTCGTGGTGCTGGGTGTGAACCTGCTGCAGGCTGGCCCTGCAGGGGTCATTTTGAAGTTTTGTCGCAGTCTCCTGTACTTGAGTAATTTCCGGTTGTTTCGCGCGTCAGATCCCAGTGTTGTGAGAGGACCACATCTTTGATTTTGTGAAGAAGTGTGTCCGCTTTCAGCCATACATGCTGTGGCTTGAGCGATTTCAAGTTTCCATGTTCCTCCCCCCTTTGGGTGGGCGTTCATCCACTTTTTGTTTCACCCCTCCCTGCTCTTGTGCCTGGACTTTCGGTGAGGGTACAGGCGAGGGCGGATGCTTTTGGGTGGATGACAGATGGAGGGGCGATTTGATGGGCAATAACTTTTTTTCCTCCGTTACTTCCGACACAACTTCCTTCATACCGGTGATCTGTGGTGTGACCTTGTCTGAGGCATACAGGGGTATTATCTGTGAGTCAGATTTTTGTTTCAAACCTTCCTTGTCTGTCTGCTCACTCTCTTTTGGAGTTGTTGTCCCCTGCCTCGCTAGCCCAACCGAGATTGGAGGGGTCGACAGTCCCCTGGTCTGTTGTTTCTGTTGGTGATCGGTACCCTTCTGTGAGTCGGTCCCGTGGTGTGGCCTGGGCTTGGCTAACTGACCAGTTGCTACCAGGAACTGTTGCGGGACTGCCTCTTCCTGAACCTCCTTCGGCTGCTCCCCGGAGTTCGGTTCAGTGACTTTTATTGCTGCAATTGTTGTTTCCTTCTGTTGTGAGGGCAATCGTTTTGTTGGCTCAGCCGTGCCATGTTGCTGAGTGGTGGCTGGTGGAGGTTGACTGAGGGTCTGGGCAGTCGGTTGCAACAGCTGCCCAGTCCCCTTTGTCTCTGCTAAGTTCTCCTGTGACTCTGAACTTCCAGCTAGTTGCTATGTGTCATTGAGCAGCACCGGGCCAGCCTGAGCAAACGGTGGTTGGTACTCTGCGTTTTTTGTTCCTGCGTGGTCCAGCTCATCGAGGGGTCGGACAGGCAGGAGGGGGGAGGGATCTGGTCTGTCCAACCCGACAGTCGCCCGGTCATTCTTTTGTGCAGGTTTGTACACTTGGCGGGGCGGTAGTGGAGCCAGTCCATTGTTGTGACGTCGAGCTGGCGGGGCAGGGTCTGTAGTGGCTTGTTTACCCCTGCTTTCTTCCACCTGTCCTCGCTTGGCAGCAGGCGGCCTGGCTGCCTTGCTTGCTCTGTCTCTGTCCACGGCCAGGGGGGCTCCCTGTTTGCCCTTGTACTCGAGATCTTTGTCAATGACGATCGTGGCTCCAAAAGGAAAGGCTGATGGTTGGCCCTCCCCCCTCCACAGCCATTTCCCCGGGCATCCATCCGCGTACGCTTTGAAAAGCCAGCCTTCCAGCTCCTTTTCTTCCGGGTACCATTTCTCCTCGTCCGTGGAGTGGGGGTTCACCAATCCTTTGATTCTCTTTTTCTGATTAGACTAACAGTCGTCATCCGTGCAGAGGTGCCCCCGTGCCTTACAAGCGTAACACCGTGGGTCTTGGGTGTGACTGACAGGGACCGAGCATTCCTTAGTGCCGTGTGAATAGTGCCATTCTTCGTTGAGTGGGAAAGGGTAGGATGGGTCCACAGCCACCAACAGGGAGTCGTCCCGTTTGCCCAGGAATTGCGGCAGGTCGGTGATGTACCCTTTCACCTGGGCAATGTTCTCAAGATCAGTAAGGATGGCACCCTGCACGCAGAGCGGGGCAAACCTGAACTCCACCCAGAAGTTCGTTCTCATTAAGAACTCTCTTCTTTCGTCACTGGACTGCGGGTCTATCGGGGACCATGCTGTTACTTGAACAGGTTTGCCTTTGAACTGCAGTGCCTTGTTTCTGAGTGACAAGTGTTTGTCTGTTGAGTAAAGAGCCACTACTGTTATGCAGTCTGGGTTGTCCACCTCAATGAGGAAGTGGTCATAGACAAGCTGGCGTTCCGGTTTGATGAGCCCAAGCTTGTCTGTAATCCACTTAACCTTATCGTTAATTGGACGCACTGGCTGCGTTGGCCGGAAACGAAAGTGCACGGCTTTATTGGAATAGATCATGTCTCTCGTGGCTCTTGCCTAGGCAGGGAAGACAGAGTGAGGGTAGATGTACCCATCTCTGACTTGATGTTTTCTAGCCGGCTCCACATATAGTTGCTGTCTGAAGTGGCTCTTAAGAGGGGCCATGGAGCCCAAGGTGGAAGACTTGTGTGCATCTGCCTGTGCCGGTGCTGATAAAGCTTTGAGAAATTGGGGGGCGGGGGCGTTGCACACTTCCAGGCCCAGAGGCGGAGGTGGAGGGAGTGTCCTTGGGCCACATGCCGTCTGCCACTACCTTATCCCTCCATGTTTCCCTGTTGCCCCCTGGAATTGCTACGTTGTTCGTCATCGGCTCAGGTCCTGCAGCCTTCTTGTCACTTCGGGGTTGGACAGTCTCTTCCGTGCGTCTTTCCAAGACTCTGATCGTGACTGCCGGCACTAAGGGTCGTGCACTGCATTTTTGCTGCTTTTGGTCCGACAGCCGGGTCCCTGAGGGGGCGGGTGCCGCCGGTTTTTGGTTAGCGTCCTTAGCCATCAGAGTTTTGATTTATAAGGACGGGGGAGGGGGGGGGCGGTGTAGCCTCACCACCCCTTCTCTACAGATTGATGCCACCTGATGGCTTATGCTGCCATATCTGTCCGCGTCATTTGTTCCCGAATTCGTCGCAACTGATATTAAACGCGCCCGGAATTTTGCTTGCGTGTCGCGTGCCTCTTTCACGGTGTGCTAACCATCCGTCTCCTATCTTGTGTGTGATTGTGCATATAGTGTGAGTGATCTTGCGGGGGGGTATTCAGGGCGAATCCGGGGCAGCCAAAGTGTGTGCACTCACAGGTTTGTTCCTGGCGTTATTGGTTCAGTTCTCCAGTTTTTATGTTGTGGCATCCTCCGGTCTGATCATACTTAGCACTTTTTTTATCGTGCACACATTACGAAGTTGTTTTCCAGGTCATCAAATGCAACGATTAGGGTTGACCGTGCGTGGCATTTTGGAGCATGCATTCACCCTCGATCCCTTCCCAACTCAGTCCCTTCGAACCCTGCTCTGTATAACGGCAGAGAGGTGTCGAAGGGAAGCAAGAAGTCGGATTCCAGGTGATGTGCAGGATGATTGAGTTTTGAATGATTCGCGTGGGCACGACTCTAGGAAGTACTGGTGGTTTAAACCACCAGTACATGGGCACCTGAGCCGCAGGACTGACACCTCAAATTCTGCAGGCGCAAAATGAAAACGGGGCCACCGATCGAATTTATCAACGGCGGGCCCAACATCGAACGTTTCGGCCGGCCTCGTTTTCTTGCGGCGACAAGTTTTCGACTGCAAGGCTGGGGACGTGTACTTGTGGTTTAAACAACCAGTAACTACCGGGTTCTTCGGTCCCCTCTAACGCGAATAAATACAAATCAGTGTGGTAGGCCGATTCATCCACCGCATTAACGCCCCAAAACATGGTAGGTACCTTATGAACGCCTAAAAACGCGGTCGGTACTGGTGGTTTAAGAGACCTTTTCTTTTGTTGAATTCACATTTGGTAAATTCTTTTACACCCCCAATTGTCCGCACATCGGAACTATTACATCCAATCCAATGGGTCCATGCCCCAAGGACCTGGTCCCGTTTAAGCCATTCAGTTGAGAAAACTCAATCGTGTGACACCCTTTTCGGCATTAAAAAAATTCAAAATAATCGATTAGAAAACCAAAAAGAGTACAGAAAGCTTTTCTCTCTATTTTCAATTCAAAGAAGCGAAATATGTTTGGCACAGTGTGAGTGAAATTCTCCGCGGTAAAAAAAAAAAAAAAAACTCTCCGCGGTACGGGTAAAATCTCCGTGGTAAGGGGACATCACCTAACAACCATTTCGTTAAAATGAACATTTTATATGTTTCGAACGCGACTGAAACCTACTTATTTGCCCCTGACAATGTCACTGTTTTAGCTCCTGAGGGTCTGGCATTCTGGAAAACGCCAGACCCCCTTGGATGTATCTGACTTGGCAAAATTGAAACCTAATTGTTTGGCCCTAAAAATGTCACTATTTCTGCTCCTGTGGTTTTGATGTTCTAAACACGAGGCTCGCCAGCACTTCCTTCGTTCGTGCCTCTGCCGATCCTTAGAAGCCATGATATGATAGTATACGCGGCGTTTCTTAGGAGGACAACATCCGTCATGTGGCGTTGGAGTTACATCGCTACTCTTGGTTATAATAAGACCTACTTGTAAACCACGTTAAGGTCGAAGGCTTTCCATAACCTAAACCTCTGATCCTCACTTCAACTTACTTTATTCCTAATGGAATAGCAGCATGCGCTACATTCCCAGGGCCAGCTACATCCAAGGCGGTGTGGCGCTCTCAGAACGCCGGACCCTCGAGAAAAAGGGTGGCATTTGTAGGGCCGAATAAGTAGGTTTCAATTTCATTCAAACAATATAAAATGTCCATTTTCACAAAATGGCTGTTACCAATGGGGGTCATGTACTACCTGGACGCTGTGGTGTTGTGTGTGATGTGCGTTGAGTGTGGACACTACAGCCTTGCAGGGGCGAGGCGGACATCACGGCCGGTATGGTTCTGCCTTGAACAGTGTCCTGGCTGTAGTGGTCATGGTACTCGGCTCTCGAGGCCGAGGTCACCGGTTCGAGTCTGTGCTTGCACGGAGGAGGGCTGAGGCCCAGAGGTACTGATCCAATGACATTGGAAAGCTCCCGTGAACTGGTGGACAGTTAAAGTCCCGCATAAGTGAGCGGGCTATAGTACCGATGGGGGTCATGCGCTACTTGGAGCGAAGTGTGCGGCCAGCGTCCGTCTAGTGTTGTGTGTGGTGTGTGTTGAGTGTGGACACTACAGCCTTGCAGGGGTGGGGCAGATATCACGGCCGGTATGGTTCTGCCTTGAACACTGTGTCCTGACTGTAGTGGTCATGGTACTTGCCTCTCGAGGCCGAGGTCACCGGTTCGAGTCTGTCCTTGCACGGAGGAGGGCCGAGGCCCAGAGGTACTGATCCAGTGACACTGTTACCTTTTGTCAGACAAAAGTGAACAAGGTCCTTGCCCAGGCACATTTGTCGCCCAAAGAAGGAAACGAGTTTTATGGCCTACTCACAATAGAGCCTTTTCTGTCAAAGTCGCTAAAATTTGATGGCTGGACCAGTCGCACGAGGCACAGATAGTATTAAAGGTGATGGGGCGGTTAGCTCCACTTCCCACTCAAACCAAAAGGGCAAAAGCATGATCCGAAATGGATTTCAATTCACAAAAAAAATATCAAAGGTGATTTCCGTTCCTCCGCCCCCCCCCCTTCCCCCCACCTTCCTCTTTGATCCATGGATGTCATCCTTGTGCAAGGGGGCATGCTAATCTTCTTTCTCTGTATAGTTTCAATTTTAAACCACTACCTTCTTCCCCCGAACACAACGCACCCTCMTTTTGACTGTATTGGGCCGGAAACATACCTTCTATACGTTCATTTTCAGGATGCGTTCTATTCGGGTGATCCTTGTGCAAGGGGGCATGCTAATCTTCTTTCTCTGTATAGTTTCAATTTTAAACCACTACCTTCTTCCCCCGAACACAACGCACCCTCGTTTTGACTGTATTGGGCCGGAAACATACCTTCTATACGTTCATTTTCAGGATGCGTTCTATTCGGGTGAAGACGGTAGTACACGGCTCCAGCCTTGCAGTCTGGAAACTTGTCACACAAGAAAACGAGGCCGAAACGTCAAACGCTGGGCCTGGCGTTCATATATTGGAGCGGCGGTCGCGTTCTCATTTCGTGCTGCCAGAATTCGAGGTGTCAGGCCTGCGACCCAGGTGCCCATGTACCCGTGCTTTAACAGATGTCCCGCAAGACTGCTACAAATCTAGTAAATTATCTTATATTATTTGCTTACCAATAGATTTGCAACCGATCAAAGGCAGTGCTCTGTCCAACCATGCCGCAAGTGGTAGAAACTTGAAAGCTCAGCATTCAAGTTGACAAAACACAAAAAACTTGAAAGCTCAGCATTCAAGTTGAGAAAACACAAAATGCTGCAGGTGCGGGACGAGGCCCCCACCTGGCCAAGTCCCCCACTGGCACAAATGAGGGAGGTTTTACCGTGTTGGTCTTCCTTTCGAGTACTTTTTCAAAGTTGGCACAGTGCGACCGAGAGGTGTTCACAGCTTGGACGGCAGGGGAACATGGGGCGTGTACTTGAAACGAAGTCTTGGGGGGGGTTAGACTCGGTTCCAGTGGGCGGTCATACCAAACATCCGCACGGCACATAAGTCAATGATGACATCTACTCTGATGTGGAAGAGGAAGGTTGAGAAAGCAATCTATGTTTACAACTTCGCACGGTATAGTACATGCAATTATGGAATTTACGATTAGACTGCCGATGTTTGTAGGGGAGAAGGAGCGGAGGGGAGCGGAGGGGAGGAGGCTCAGGGATTGGTCCCTTGGCATGGTCCCACCTGGCAGGTCAGACGCAGCCCCCGCATGTTCCCTCGGTTGACGAATGGTGAACTCAGCCTGGCTGCTACGGGGTACCCTGTAATACGATTAAGTAGGAGTAGCGGTAGGTACTAGGTAGGTAGTGGAAGGTGGAATTGAGAGAGGAATCTAGCTTAGTTGGAAAAAAAAAACAAAAAAAAAAACCCTACTGTTCTATTGACAGCCCAATACCTTGGGACGCAATCCCGGCGGTCCGAAACGAATGATAAAAGTGCAGACTTGTCAAACCTGCCAAAAAAAGAAATCAGCAGCAAAATTTGGCACACACATATACTACTCTCTCCATGGAAAGGGTACCAGGCAGCCTCCATAGCTGGCAGTTGTGAAGACCCTTGGAGCAGCAGAAACACCCTAAGGCTTTCCTTCCCTCCTTCATCACGATGAGGGAAATTAAAAGTTAAAAAAAAAAAAAAAAAAAAAAAAAAAAAACTTTTTTGTTGAAATTGTAAGAATTTCAAAAATTAAAAATTTTCAAAAAAATGAAAAAAGTAAAAAAATGAAAAAAATGAAAAAAATGAAAAAAATGAAAAAAATGAAAAAATGAAAAGAAAATGGGAAAAAAAAAAAATGAAAAAATGAAAAAAAAGAATGAATTTAGGGAGAAGCATGATGATCCTTGAGTAAAGCCTGAGCACCTGTCATCAACAAACTGTATTGATTTCTCGATTTATGCGTCTCATCCTTGCGCACAGCCATGGTAATCTTCTTTCTCTGTATCTTTCCAATTTTAACGGATGTCCCGAAGGACCAACAAACTGTATTCAGCAACAACCACAATCTTGAAATAGGCTTCGATCCCTCAGCTTTTCACGACCTATTTATAGACATGGTTCTACCACAGTCTCTGCCTGCCTATCTGCCTATCTGCCCACCTCCCTCCCTCCCTCCCTCCCTCTCTCTCTCTCTCTCTCTCTCTCTCTCTCTCTCTCTCTGTGTGTGTGAGCGACCCCTCCTATTAACCCTCTGGACACACCTCTTCGTTTGTCTCTATCTGGCTGTCTGCCTGCCTGGTGCCAATGTTGCAATCTTTTCTCTCTCTTTTTTTTTTTCTTTTTCGGGGGGGGCGGGGGGTGTCCCAATCTTGTTCAGATTGTCGTTTCCAATTCATATTATTAATGATAACGACAATCCGAAAAGAACGCATACGCCACAATTTCTCCAGAAATTAGAGAGGACACATATGAATTTCAAATTTGGCCAAACTAAAGATTCGTAGAGAAGAGAGACGTTTTGCTATTTTCCTTTTTCGCTGTGAGTATTTGATTGGAGACTTCCGTCCTAGGACCTGACGCAGCAGCGCGGCGCAACCGGGAGCGCCGCGCTGCTCCGCTATCGACACGGGCCGGTTTGTGAGTTGGTGGGAGCTGCCAAATGTTGATTGGCGCAAGGGGCAGGGGAATAATTGTAATAGTCTTACTGCCACCCGGCGCCCTCTGCTTTCTTCAGTGGGTTGGTTCTTAAAGATGTAGGGTGTTTTCGGGGGTTATTGCATTTTTTTTTTTTTTTTTTTAAATATGCGTGTCATCCTTGCGCAGGGGCCATGCTAATCTTCTCTGTATCGTTCCAATTTTAACGGATGTCCCGAAGGACTATTGCTTATTTTTGAAAAGGCCTTGTTTTTCCAAATAGCGATCGACATTTTGGTAAGTGTGTCATCAATAACTGTGGTCGGCTGGCTTGGATCGTTCCCGGAGGGCTGAACGGTAAGAAGGGGGTGGGGGGAGCTCTATCTTGCAGGGGCATCACAAGGTGGGGGGTGAATGTCTCAAAGAGGGTAGGGGCGGAATAGGGGGTTGCCCTATTCTGGGGCAGGGGCTGGTGTGTGGGTCAACGTCAGTCCCAGCGGAGGCAGAAGTGGGCAAGGGATGGATGGGGGCATGCTTTAGGTGGGAACTGCGTGCTCCCGGGGAAAGGGGGGTAGAGGGTTGGTCCTATATTGGGGCCAAGGGAGAGTGGGTGACTCGCCTTGGCGGAGGCAGTGTAGGGCTGAGGGGGGAGGGGTAGGGAGAGTGAGGGGCGATCTCTCTCGAAGAATTCTAACATCCAGTTTTTCTTTGCCTCTCGAGGAGGTTCTACGAAATAGGTGCTATCTGGCAAGTCGTCTGTGATCCTGCGAAGGGAGGTCGAAAATCCGGTGGCCCTCAAAGACCGATGCTGGAGCAACGCTGGCCGGAGCTGGAACCAGGTGGCGCAACTCTGTGACCTAGCTTAGTGGGGGCGTGAGGCCTGGTAGAGAGGTCTGGGGGGCTGTTTGCGGGGCCAGTGTCAGTGGTCATCGGCGGTCGTAACTGGAGCAATGCTGGCCGGTGCTGGAGAAAGGTGGTGCAACTCTGTAACCTGATGGGAGCATGAGGCCTGGAAAAGCTTCGGCGCTTCAGTTCGTGCTGAAAACAGCCATGCTGGTTGTGGTCGTGGGTGGATTGAATAGGTTTCACCTATCTGATTTGTGGTTGGGAGGCTTTTTGATACACATATTCTACTGACTTGGTAGAGAGTGGTGGTCCCCCATGAATGTTTCTGAGTTTTCCCTTTTCTTCAATTGTTCTTAGCCGAAGCTGGGTAATGGCCCTGGTAGCTCATTTTTTGTATTCTGATAAGGGACGCTGGGCCCAGTTCCCAGCCGTGTTGCTCCCCACGAATAGATTGGAGCATCGTCTCAAAAAAAAAAAAAAAAAAAAAAGATTCGTAGATAAAGATATATGCTCTAAATGTATAACAATGCAAATGCGTCTTCACCTATCCACCCAGATATACGGCTTCTTCTGATTTGTGGCCTGATGATGATCCTCGTCCCCGGCAGCAAGGACTCGATTCAAAGGCTGAACCACCAAATAGCCAAACCCAATATCCTCTTCAACTTGAGTCAGGGGGGTTACAACTGAGCCAAACCCGATATCATCATCAAAGGCTTCTGCTTCGTGACCTGACGATCATGTCATATCATTCCCATCGATAATTACGTGTGGCAGCAATGATGATACTGACAGAGTCATGCAGCCATGATGAGCCTATGTAGTTGTTCAACCGGCAGATGTACATAATAGTAGTATTTATTACCGTCTTCACCCGAATAGAACGCCCGGTCATTATAGCTGTATCTGGACTGAAAATCGCACCAAATACTGCTATAATGACCGAACGTTCTATTCGGGTGAAGACGGTAGTAGCTTAATAAGTACTAAGAACAATTGTGATGTGAACATAAAAGACTAAAATGGTCACCATCATACCATCATGAATCATGATGACAAGACAAGCTCTGCTCTGACTTTTCAGAGAAGTCTGACATCATCAATTTTAAATTACCACAGAGAGTTTTGCTATAATTAAAAGTCAAAACACAATTTCTCAATCAACAAGAGAGAGCTGCACTAGAGAGAGCATACCATTCATGGTGGTTGCTCCACCAACTACCAGGGACCCATCATCCTGCCATGTCAATGGACAAGCGACCGGGTGATGATAGCACCGACCGACTCGGACCGAGCTGTTGCTGCGGTAATCATCTCTCTTTCATAAACCCATATCCTCCTGCTCCTCCTCTCCCTTTCGCTCCCCCCCATCCCCACCCTTCCCCCTTTCCCCACCTTTACCCCCTTCCCCACCCTTCGCCCCTTCCCCACCCTTTCCCTCCCCCAACCATTCCTATTGCAAGGAGAGTACAATTTGGTCACACGTGTGGCTTGTTGCGCAAAAGATGCATAACCTATTTTACGTCGTTCATGTCAAATGATGCGTACATCGGAACACCCCTTTTAGAGAGGAGGCAGCATCTTTTTTTTTTTTTTTTTTTTTGCTCTCAATTTCACCTTTCACTATCTACCTACCGCTACTCCTAATAAGCCTATACAGGGGACCCCTGCAAAGCATAGGGTGGCAACAGGCAACATGCATCCCCGTAATTGTGGGAGGCAGGATCTTCAGCACCTATCTCTCGTTCTGCTGCTTCGACGAAGTCAAAATAATTATTGATTCGTAATCTATTCTCCCCATACATAATAACTGTAAAAATAAGATAATTAAATTATTAAAGAGAGTTAATTATCACAAGTTGTTCGGGTTAACATGTTGAAAATGGCGAGAGTGTTTCTGAACGTAGCTTCCCACTGCGATGGACACGCCCACTGCAACAAGGGCGAACAGAAGCGACAAAACCGCTAACCATTTTGACGATGTCTCTTCGATACTCGCTTGGGAATCCGTAAGCCACCCCCCCAGTGGCTCCTGCCCCTGCCACAACTCTAGGATCATCCAGTTACAACTAGGGACATAATGACCTTCCGCCGTCCAGGGGCTTCGGCCATCGCCTGTCGGGTACCAGATTGCAGCGCTGAACAGATGTCGTTGGCCGATTGAAAGCTGAGCATCCTGAACACGCACGGGCGACCACAAAAAGGGAAACAGAAAACAAAAAAGTAAAGTATAAGGGCACCACAGGTAGCGATAACGGCTGGGTCTTTGGTCAGCCGGGGCCAGCATTGTAGTTCGAAAAAAGGAAAGTAAGTCGACTGTCTAGGAAAACAGAAAAAGAAGAAAAAGTAGTAGTTCGACTGTGCAGCTTCGCTACAAACTGCATCGACCTAAAAAAGTTTTTGATCAAAGAGTGTTTTTTTTTTTTTTTTTTTTTTTTGGATCAAGCAGTAATTCTCAAAGAAGTTTTTGACAAAGAACTCACCAGGAAGTTTTAATTTTGATATTTTAGAATTTCTAACAAATTGTTGAAGTTGAACAAAATGCCTTCGACCTAGGCTACCAGAGTGGCCCGGGGTCACTTGCCCGGCCGGGCAAAAAAAAATTACAAAAAAATAAAAGAAAAAAATATTTTTAAAATTTATTTTTGTATTCTAAATCTGGTGAAGAATTTCGATGTGACCCTGAGGCAAAAGTTGTTCAGATTAGTTTTCTGCGTAACTTAGATTTTTTTTCGGTTTTTTGGATTTTTTTGGTTTTTTTTTGGCTGGGACCTTCCCTGGTCCTTGCACGGGCTGGCCACCCGGGCCCTGGGCGGCCCGGTTGGTAGCCTAGCCTTTGACCGATATGTTTACCAAAATGTTACAAAGCAGTTAAACCATAACATTGACCAAAAAAAGTAGACACAGAAATTGGCTGAAAAGATTTTGACCAAAAAGTTGACCAAAAAGTCCTCTTTTATAAAAAAAGACAGAACTTCCAAAAAAACTTGACCAAGTTGACCAAAACATCGGCCAAGAGTCGACAGGAAGGTTGACTGAAAAGTTTTTGACCAAGAAGTTGACCAGTAAGTCCTTTTTTTTGTTGTTTTTTTACAAAATGCTGAGAACAAAAAGTTGGCCAAAAAGTTACCCAAGGAGTTGACCAAAACGTTGACCAAAAGTTGACAGAGAAGCGACCGAAAAGTTTTTGACCAAGAAGTGTGAAATGACACAGCAACGCAAGAGAATTACAAGAGGAGAGAATTCTGCAACTGCCATTCAGAATAACAACAAATTGAATAGCGTCCAGATGCATTCCCCTCAATATCAATCATGAGTCATAATGCACCTGGACATCTGCTGCATGTTGCAGGAATGATACATAACCCCCCTTTGGCATATCTCCTCCCTGCCTCTCCGTCAAAGAAAAGGGTGACAGCATTGAGAAATCCTTGTCGAAGGTATGAAGCGGACTATCACCGCTGGCTGGCTCTAACTGCGCTGCAGGCTGTTAGTGCGAGTGTGAGTGGGTAGTGCGAGTGTGAGTGGGTTGCGTGTGGTGTGTGGGAGAGTGTTGGCCTTAGACTCTGCTGTTATTCCGTTTGGGGTGAGGGACAATGAAAAGGGAGGCGCAGCTACTGCTGGCAAAATGCTCGTTCTTTGTGTTCGCCGGACCCCCACTGGCAGCCCCACCCCATCCTTGACCACCAAGGTTGGGGCGGGGGCCAACATGCACCCCCTCTGATGGGGGGTCGGCCCCAACCCATCCTTGACCACCACGGTTGGGGCGGGGACCAACATGCATCCCCTCTGATGGCTGGAGGGAGACAACAAAGCTATGTTCGCAGGGGTCCCCTGTATAAGCCTTAGGAGTAGTGGTAGGTAGGTAGGTAGTGAAGCTGACTTGCAATAATTTGAATGATGATGAAAGATTTGAGAGAAGAATATAGTGTACTAGTTAAAAAAAAAAAAAAAATCCTTGTCGAACTGACAGACCCCTGGTAATTTCGAATTATTGGACTTTTTAACTTTTAAGCCCATTTACAAGTCAACCATCCCGGGCGTGGTAAGAGAACCACCAGGATTGAGGTCTTGGCCGCCGGGCCACTCCCTCGATTGGTGGGGAGCTGCACCTGGTCGCTCCCTCGATTGATGGAAACCGGGTCCAGTGTCTAGTGGTCATCTGGATCTTAGGCTGAGATCATGTCTGTGTACTTCAAATGGAATACATATTTTATTACAAAGCCGAGAACGGGGCGCGGCGTCCCTCACAAAAGAGAAAGGTGAGACCTCTGAACGAGGCATCGTCGGTCCAGGTCAGAGGGTCCACCTAGTGCAATGTACCCAGCAATCACCTATGCCCCATCTCCCCCATGCACGCTGCTTCACCCCGGTATTTATACCATTTCCAATTTCCATCTGCTAGTTCAAAGATAATACAAAGCTACAAACCTACAACAAGCCTACAATCATCACAAAGTTACAAACCTTCAAAACTGACCACTCTGCCTGTACTACCTGTACTACCTGTACTATCCGTACTCTGTGTACTTCAACTGTTCATTGTTGTACTGTCAACTGAGCTAGGGCCTCACTCCCCTACTCCCCACATGCACAAAAGACAAAATATGGCACTGCATCTTTCCATGTTCTGGCGGAAGATTCATTCTCATTTTGCACATTTTGGTGAGTAGTGGAGCGAGGTCCCTAGGCTGGTTGGTATCAGGCACAACAGCTTGATAGGCGCACAGTAGGATTCCCCGCCCCCAACCCCCAACCAATACATGGTTCGTTACCAACCATTATTAGCGGTTTCTGTCCCCCCCCCCCCCCCCCCCTCTCCCAGGCCCCGATAACAAAAATCAATTACCAGTTTGCCCGGAAGAGGACTCAGAAAATAATTGCCTCAGTCTCGTTTTCAGGATCCAATATTCCCAAACCCCCTTTGGATCTGGGCGGTGTGAGGAAGTCCCACTTCACCCTGTCGACGCAGCCCTGACTCCTGAGCCTTAGTGTTGTTTTTCCACAGGTATGTCGTGAGGGCTTTCTTTAGTCTAGCGTGTTGTTGTTTGCTCAATGGCCATACTGCCAAATTGTACCAGGTGGCCGCCAAGACCGCGCTATTGATTGCTAAGGCGGGTCCCACCAGTGATGTGTGCAGGCCCTCCCAGTTGGCCAGCCGGTCCAAGGCCATGTTGACCAGCATGTCCCCATGGTCTGGTTGGGGACCCCCAACAGTCAGTCTCACTCCTAGTATCCTTATGGCCTCTTCTTTGCGGGCCCATGCTACACTCGGCTCGGGTGGGGGTGGCTGTCCTTGAGGATGGAAAGATCAGTGTGACAGGGAGACCCCATCACACCATTGCTGTTTGTGATTGTCATGGAGGCTCTTGCATCGATGATTAGAGCGCAACCGCGTATCAGCAAAGTGCCTATCCCAACTACGAATCCCCCCTGGCGGCAGCCAAGCGCGACCAAGTCCGCAACCCCGCGGACGTGTCCGCGCGCCGCGCGGCTTTGAAGCCACGTGGCGGCCAGTGGGGAGAGGGGTTGGGGATTCGGGAAGCGCCATGGGACGGCGCAACCCCAGCCCCACCCCCTCGAACAAAAAAATAAATAAATAAATAAATTTTTGGTTCCGGGGGTTTGGCTGTGTGCGAATAATTGAAAAAAAAAAAAAAAAATGCATTTTTTTTCTTCTTCCGGTGATTGATTGATCGATTGATTGATTG
>BFEA01000063.1:3340625-3358493 GCA_003427395.1 Chara braunii
TGAAAGTCCGACGAAACAGTCTGGCACAGTCATGCTTTTTTTGAGTGTATACACTGTATAGCGAATATGATAACACACACACACGCACACACACACACACACACACACACACACACACACACACACACGCACATACCTGTTCGGCCTAAGCTCGTGTGGCCCCATGCACCATGCCAGTCATTCTGTGCTCCGCCGCTGGCAGCATTTTCATCATTGGTTACCTGGTTTAGTTCTGATGGATTGACAAGTAGACGACATCCAATGCCACACATCAACGTACATACAATACCATGCAGCGACATAGAATTCAAATCATAATAAAAAGTTAAAAGACAGCACATTTAAAGCAAAATGCGCGTTGCAGACATTATGGGGCTCGGTGCACTACTCTAGGCTCGAGCTTTTTCTTGAGTGCGGCATGGCTGCACTTACTCGAGAAATGGGCACTCGAAAACCTGTTCTAGAGCTGTCAGAACGACTCTAGAAAAGTAACCTGTTCTAGAACTGTCAGAAGGACTCTAGAAAAGTAATAGAGTCGTCATCGCTCCACTTACACAATAAGTTTGCTCTAGATTTTTCATTTCCTGAGCTGTCAGAGAGGGTCGGTCCTTCTCACTCTAGATTTATCTAGAGTACCAGCCTGCAAAGGCGTTTTTTTTAAGGGAGGTCCTTCTCACCCTAGATTTCTCTAGAGAGGATTTATCTAGAGTGCCAGCCTGCAAAGGCGCTTTTAGGGCTTATCGTGAGTCTGACACACACATGAATCAAGCAGAGGGACTACCGTGCTAACCCAGGAATCATGCGGAGGGACAAAATGAGGAGTCCTTTGGGGTTTGCAGTCAAAATTGAGACAATAGTACGGGACATGAAGGCGGACACAAATCAAGCTGAGGGACACAAGGAGACAAGACGAGTCGCAAAAAAAAAAAAAAAAAAAAAAAAAAAAAAAAAAAACGAAGTCTACCCCCAGTCTGAGATAGAACGTGTACACACAAAAAATGGCCTCGCTGCACCAATGTTGGAAAAATCATTTTTCCACATTTTGCCATCGCCACACATGCTGTCGATGACAAAATGTTGAAAACGATTCGACAATCGTCAGAGCAGCGGATTCGACATCCGCTGTTCAAAAGTAGAAACCGCCCGCCTGCAGCAGCCCGAAAGTCAACACCTCAGGTCTGGGCTGGTGAAAATGACCGCATTTTCGACATTTGTCAGCGTTGCGGCGCGGGTAACATCTTTTCGACGGCCATTGCATGCATTCCAACATCCATTGTCGAATCGTCGTGGCGCTGGCATCTTTTGGACGGCCATTGCATCATTTCGACATCCTTTGTCGAACCTCGCAGCAACGGGAACCCTAGGAGCGAAAAAAAAACAGGACCTGCTTCCAACCTTTCGGACATTCTGATTGCCAGAACCGTGCGCGGGTGGGGGCGCTGCACGACAAGTCAACCCTCGATATACGGCGGTTTCGATACTCTGTGTCCGTGGCGAAGCCCACCAATGTCGAAATCGGTCTGACAGCTGCCGAAAATTTCAGAGTTTCGGCATTATATCTAGACAAAAAGCTTCCCCAAAGAACAGCGATTTCATCAAAACGGACTTAAAAAAAAATAAAATAAAAAAAAATTGTGCGAGGAATGAGCCCTCGCGGGGCCCTTATCAGACATGCACATGTTCTGGGCAAAGGCCCCCAGCAAGCCATGTGCCCGCCCTAAGTGAAGGCGGGCCTGAATATTCACTAGAGCCCAAAATTTGACATTTCTCATACGTGGGTACTCAGGCTGTTGCAACCCGTCAGTTGGTTGAGTGGACACGTGAGCCTCCCTAAGCTTTGTCGTACAGTTTGGTCCAGGCTGTGGCAGTTGCGCCTGGGCACATACACACAATGCAGGGCTGATACATCACGAAGTGGCTACAGGCCTACACAAAAGCAGCACTGTCGACGTACATACCCCGGGCCCTGTGCAAATGCAGGAAACGCCCCAAGTCTGGAGACTCAGGCCGTGCCCAACTGCAACACTGGGCCTGGGCGCTGTCGTACCAAATACCCTTACAAGGGTATTTGGCATGCTTTTGCAAGTCACGCCGGTGCGGCCTCGTCCGAAGTTTGACAGCGCGCTCACGGGTGAGAGTTGAGATTGCCCGGGTGAGTGGGGTGCGCGGTGTGTTTACGGCGGGGTGCAACCACACGGGGCTTGGGTGTGCGCGGCGTCGCAGGCCAGCGGGACGCGCAGCCCCTCGCCCCCTTCATTTTTGTGTTCCCTCGCCTTTACTTTTTATTTATTTTTATTATTTTACCGATGCCTTTGACTTAGGTGACCGGTTCTGAGACCAACGTTGGGACCTATGGCCCTGGCTCGGCTATTACATTACCGGACACGGGTGGCCGTCACAGCAGCCGAGGATCTTGAGCGTGCACTTGTCTCGGTAGGCCTGGTGGGATCCTGGCCCACGAGGAGGAAGAAGCCTAGATGGCGGGCCTTGCTGTGGATGCACCGTCTGCCACCCGCCATCTGCCATGAGAGGTTTGAGTGTGGGCATGCCCGCTGAGACCCGACGGACGGGGAGTTCAACGTGCATGTGGGCCGGTGGGAGCCGGGTCCACGAGGAGGAAGAAACTACGGTGGCGGGGCTCGCTGTAGGTGCACAATCCACCACCCACCATCTGCTGTGAGAGGTTCGAGTGTGAGTATGCCCGTTGGGGCACGCAAGGTGGTGAATTATGCCTGGGCGGGGCCAGGGGGCACCAGTAAAAGGCTGCCGCAGTGCTGGCTGCGCGGCCTAGGCTGTCCCAGCAGCAGGCGACTTCGGCCTTCAAAGTTCTCATTTGCAGATCTGCTACTGCCACCAAGATCTGCACCAGGACCCGCTTCACCCAGGCTCACCCTACTGGCTTAGCAGCGGGCCTGCGCCCTTCCGCTCGCCGCAGCGTAGAAGCCGCCTCGATGGCCGAGCATTGTCGTGCGCTGCAGGGTCATCTGGCATTTTGGGCTGATCGGCTCGGAAGGTGAGTTGTTACATCCTCCTTAGCGGATGCCGACTTCCTTGACCTCCGTCTTGTTGTCTGTAACAATCACGCCCTGTGAGGTGTCTTGGTTAGCACACAGCCTAGCGCAGACCGGGAAACGGGGCAGAAGAAAGGAGGGACGAACCTGGACAGCATACTGCGACGGATGCATTCGGCCATAAAGAAAATGAAGATGGCGAGGTGACAACTTGGGTGCAGCCAACGAAGCATGGCTCGCTCGATTCTTATCGGAATCGAGCAAGCGAAGAAGCGAACTCGGGGTTTTGGCATAGGGTGAATGTAGTGGCAGTGTTAGTTTTGGTGTTAGTGGTGTAGGAGGTGAGTTAGGAGAAAGAAGACGTGCGCGGAAATGGCAAGAAAAGTGGTGGGGAAGAAACGAGAATTTGTGTAACTTGCCCGTTTCTTGATGAAAACGGACGAGTGAAGACTCGATTTCGGGGTTTTAGAACTGCGAGTTGATTGGTGGTGTTAGAAAGTGAGTTAGATTAGTTTCGGGGCAGGGAGGAGAAAGGTGTGCGCAGCAGTGTCGAAGACATGGATATGGCGCAATAGAAAACAGGTAAGTCGCCCGTTTCTCATTGAAATGGGCCGAACTCGGATTCGACTGTGGGGTTCTTGGACCTCGCGAATCAATCTGAGAAGTCGAATTGATGAGGCAGGGGCTGGAACTCGCAGTACGAACAATAGGGGCTGCGCCCCCACTACGTGAAATACGAGATCTGCATCTGGCCATGTTCCTGCAGTATATTCAGTCATATTTTGCACATGTTCGCGCTGCCAGTTGCTTTCATCGTGCTAGTCTCCTTCATCTCTGAGAAAGGTGCTGCTCATGGTGATTGGGATTTTGGTGCTGCCTCTCCTCTCGATCCTCACGATTGCATTGCTGTTGGGCGCGTTAGAATCCATGCGAACGAGGCCAAGAGGCTGGCCAGATGCATTTAAGATAGGGGCAATTGAGTATGGGTGATGCATCTCCTCATGTTTTAGCGGGAGACTCAATCTGACATAGCAGACCTGGTCAGTAGCGGATCAAGGCCACTTGTCATCAGTGAGCTCGTCGTCGACTTCAAATGGGTGTTCCCTGAAAGGCTCCTCTCTTCGTACGTGGTGGATACATGCTGGCCGTGATCGTCGACGGCAGTCTCAGTTCAAGTGCTGCAGTGTATCTTCCATGTTATAGTGAAAGATTTATTCCCAAATTGGCGTGCATATTTCCATCTTCTAATGGAAAGTTCATTCGTGGCTTGGCCGATAATGAGCACAGCGGCAGCTAACGGGCAGGCCTCCCCTAGGCAACAACGGAGTGTGCACGCCAGAGAGAGAGAGAGAGAGAGAGAGAGAGAGAGAGAGAGAGAGAGAGAGAGCAGGCTGTCCGCAGACAATCGAGCAGGAGAAGGCTGTCCAGCCTGTCCACAGCCAATCGAGCGGGGCTGGGCTGGTTGCAGTTGTTCGCAGCCAATCGAGTGAACGGATGTGGCGGGCTGAGTCGGATTGCATGGTATGCTCGCACCATGCCGAGGGAACTGGTTGTTCCTTGCCCAGACATAGTGAGGATTGACAGATTGAGAGCTTTTTCTTGATTCTGAGGGTGGTGGTGGCCTGCACATTCAACGGTTGTATGTACTTCATTCCGTTGCTAATCCTGACCCCAGTCTCCTCCCGTCCCTCGTCTTCATGCCACTCGCGATCGTCTTCCATCTGACTCTGAACGAACCCAGCCAAGCTGAAGGCCAGGTGCGTTCCTACACGGGGAGTGCACAATCAGAGAAGGAGGGGAGAGAAAGTAAAGGAGGAGGAATCGGGCACTCGCCTGCCCGGAGTCGGTAGCAACAGTAAGGTGGGAAGGCACATATCTCTCCATGAAGATTCATTAAGCACTCCGCTAACGGGCACGCGAACTACGCAGCGGGCAGACTGTAGCTTTTTAGGCGAAGAGGGAGGAGATAGATTGAGCTTTCTGATCTAGTGGAATACGATCGTGCTCGCAGTCATACTCAAGTCACGAGAGCCTGCCCGTGATCTCGGCCATGTGTGTTGATCAAGGAAGGGGGATAAAGTGTTCCTTTGTACCTGCATACACGGGTGAAAGCTTCGATTGTTACTGTTGATGCTGGCGGGGAGGAAGAACTTCGATTGCATTGTGGATGGTGGTGAATATATGCTTTTGTTGACAGTTGAATTTGCATACTCAATTTCTCAACATTGATATCAGTGCATTTCTGCGATTCTGGCCCGCGTTTTGAATGTTTAGCTTTCAAAGTTTCCGCAAATTTGAAATTCCGCCTGCTACGTTGCTAGTTTTTCTTTTGCGACCGGATTGTAAGCCGAAGGGACATCGGTTCCTCCATGTACTAGTGTTCAAGGAGGATGGTGATGTGAGGGCTCGTACCTGGTCTTGGTGATGGGCTACGAGGTCGACATCTTCATGCACTCCCTTTGCTGCTGCTGACACTAGCGGGGAGCTTGGCTCGGACAGCACATCTGTTAGAAGACGACACAGGCATCCTAAGGTGAACACAGCAAAAACGAAGACCTCGTATGAAGCAAAAGGACAAAATTTGGTTTTGAATTTTGGTTTCCGACACAGATGCGAGTTGTGGGAACATGGCTCATCAATCCTGGCGGAGGCTTGTCCGATGCTGATCTTCAGTGCGAATGCAAATTGTGGGAGAACGTACCTACCCACGGCGGTGGTCTGCGTGAGCGGCATCTGCAGGTACTTCGGTTGTTGCTGCCGATGACTGCAGCTTGCATTGAGTAGTTGTGAGGTCAAAAACTGACCGCACAGGAAAGGAAAAGCGGCTGGTGCACAACCTTTGTTGTTTTACTTTTGTTGTTGGACTTCGTTGTTGGCTGCTGCTGACCGACACTGTCCTGTTGTGAACTCGCCATACAGTCACTGCACCTTCGCTGTGCACACTGAGTTCTTGCTGCGCTGTGCATTGCGGCACTCGCATCATGTGCCACTAGGTGCGGCACTATAATACTTGTGTTTGACACTATGCATTAGCACAATGCCTTGCTGCTGCGCACACTTATTATGCACGCAGTATCCAGCCGAGTTTTACTATGGTTTACTGACATTTCGAATATAGCACATCGGAAAGGTGTGCTCTATTTGAACGCGGCCATCCCAGGCTGCATAACAGCGATTCAGTCAAAGGGCAGCGACATTACTACTTGAGGGACTGGTCAGGCTCTGCGAAAGGAGGCTATCATTGCAACTTGGAAGTCCGTCAAAGTGCCGCTTGATATGCATTTGTGCATGGGTTGGCCATCCTGTTGCTATTTTGGCCACCATTGCGGGGCCCTCAGGCGCGTCAAGGAATCAAGGCCCTCTCACGCGAGGCTGAGCGCACCTCTCTTGTATCCGAGTGACTTAACTTCTCTCCGTCTGCCCTTCTCACTCTCAGTCTAGTCTTTTGGTTCAGAGAGGAAGGCGGCAAGTGGGATTGAAACCCGTAATCCGTGCCAAGGCCTCTGTGGGAGGTTCGCCCCACCGATTGCGGGAGCTCTGCCGGGGTTTAGGCCGAACCCTGGAGACAGGGAACTATGAGGTAGGCCGACACCATTTCCTTTAAGGTCCCGTACACCCCTATCTATACCACCCTTCATTCAGTTTGACCGAGTCTTGACTTTTGTATATTTCCTTGAATTTAATTCAGGAGTTCAAGTGAATCAAAGAAAATTTACTATGTGTGTTCAACTTCATTTGCTTGAAATGGAATCCACGATGTCTGCTTGCGATGATTTGAACTGGGGCTTGAGATGAGGTCCTCTTGACTGACCGGTCGCCTTGCTCGTTTGCCTCAGACATTGAAATGAGGCTGGAGATGAAGTCCTCCTGAATGATCCGGTTGCTTTGCTTGTTTGCCTAAGACATTGAAATGCGGATGGAGATTAGGTCCTCCAGACTGATCTGGTCGCTTCGCTAGTTTGGTAGTCTCTAGAGTGGATACTAGTGCGACAATGTCTGCCTAGCCGATGAGTGGATCAGAGCGTGGTGAAGGTACAACTGACGACAGAAGGCAGACTAGGCGTGATTCACTTAGGGTACTTGTAGTGTTCCAGGTCCTGCTACCAAGAGAAGAAAGAAGGCAAGGGCCGAAGCAAGGGCCTGTAATCTAAAGATTGTCAGGGAAGCAACAATAGTTGTAGAGAGGACTTACAGCAAAAGCTAGCGCAGTAGCAATGGCTACCTCTTCAGCAACATCTGCAGCAACCTCGTCTGGTCAGCAGTCTAGCTCGCAGTCCATCTCCAGTACGTCAGGAGATGGCACTAGTCAGATGTGGGCCTGCAGTCCAGCTCGCCGCCTCCACGCACCCAGGAGCAGATGGAGCTCCAACAAGTAGAGAGGATCCGCTTAAGGTAGAGGAGGAACTCAAAAAGGCTACTGAAAGAGAGAATGAAATTAGAAATTGAAGTGTCAGACATGAGGGCAGGGCGTCAGACAAAGCTGCTTTAGAGAGATTAGATGACTCGACGTTTAACGACACCGCAAGGACTCTCAAGGCGAGCATCCTGTCCATTCATGCATACATGGACAACAAACTGGACGCTATCCAGGACACCCTGGACCAGATCCTGAATGTCACGCATAGGCCAAGAGTAAGGCCAACAGTTTTGCCATCGCTGCCATTCTCGATGATGACACGCCCACATCCTCCTCAGTCTGGTACCACACCAAGCGGCACATCAGCAGCAACAACACAGACTGTTGCTTCTACTTCCTCTAGTCCACCGGTTGGAGCTACACCACAACTGACACCTGTCTCACATGTGGGACATCAACAACCATGGTACCCAAAAACCCCATTGAAACACCGTCCACCTTCTCAGGTGATAAGGAGGCTCTCGACACGTGGTTGAGAACGGCTCCAGTATGGGTAAGGGCAAAGAGGACGCTGGTATAGGAGGACGTGATAACTGCTGCATCCTACTTAGACGGTTCAACAACTCGTTGGCTAAACAGATTAACAGTATCTAAGGGATTCGGTAGGAACATGGGTGACTGGGCCAAGACCCATACCCTGGAGGGCTTTATGGACCAGGTGGAAGCGCGATGGCACAACCCACAACAGGCACAAATTGCCACTGATGGGTTGTTGAAACTTGATACTAAAAAGTACAAGTCCGTGCACAAACTCACCTCTATCGTAGAGCGTTCGATTGTAGTCCCTGGCATACAATATAATCCATAGGCCCTGTCGATCATGTTCTTGAGGTGTCTTCCCACAGACATCAAGAATTTATTAGCCAGTGAAGCTCGACTAGAGTATCACATTTCTGAAACCTTTAGCAAGAAGGCTTTAGATTTAGAGGCCACGCTAGGAGGTGCTCAACAACTCTCTACGGACGGAAAAAAGAAGAAGGGTCCACAAAAATGGAAGAAGGGGAGTCGATAGATGATGGTCGAGGTCGATGGTACTCAGATCGAGATCGAGGATTTCTTTGACCTTATGGACATTACAGAGACAGATGGCGAGGACGATGCTAAGGGTAGCAACCTCGCTGCTGTAGTAAAGGGTAAGCCATGTGGCTGCGACAAGGGCCGTCAATAGAGGAGTCTGGGGCAAACCCCGAACCCGCACAAGATAGCGGCTTGGGTTCAAGCAGGTTTGGATCAAGAGGTGTGGCGGGACCGTTATACGCGGGGTGCTTGCATTAACTGCGGCGAGTATGGCCATCAACAGTTTAAATGCAAGAACGCAAAGGTCCCGCAGAAGATACCACCTAAAGGTGGGATTCCTTCTTCCCAGAGCGGTGCCTCTACGAGCTCTAGCTCGGGAAACACCTAGGGCCAGTAGAAGTTGTAGAGTGCGAGATGTACCCTCTCCGTTTTAAGAGTTGGCCAAAGCTATCGACTCCTTAGTCACCCCGCAGACACATCCTGACCCATCGGTACTTTGCTCGTTAGATGTGTCCGAGGCCTTATAGGACCTACAAAGTGAGTGGTCGGCAAGGTACCCTCGTGAGTCATGGGCGACACTAAGTCGAGGTCCTAGAGGGGAGCATTTCCTTGTGGAAGTTGGTGTAGGTGACTGCAAGTGCGGTGCCTTCGTAGACATCGGCTCCACCCGAAACTTCATAAGTTGCGACTGCGTTGAGAGACCGCGCCTACAGGACCGGGTGCAACGCTTGAGTAGACCGGCAGCATCTACTTTGGCCAAAAAAGAGCGCATGTTGGTGGAGGACTACGTTAAGGACGTGGTCTACACTTTCTCCTATGCAGGAGGGGAACTTAATCATAAGATTTTGTTCCTGGTTAGCGACGATCTACCATTTGACATGTTGTTAGGTATGTACTACCTTGAGGTTGCCAAGCCCCAGTTTGACTGGGACAAAAAAGTGCTGAAGCATGAGCTGCCTAATGGGAGGACCATTAGACTAGCTAAATATAAGGCTAGCAAGTTAATTGACTCCTACGGGTGTTTACGCGCATCGGCCTTCTATAATTACTATAAACAGAACCAAGAGGAGGGTATGTACCTGGTCTTTATCTCTGAGAAAGGGGAGGCCGTTAAATCACCCCCAAGATAGAGAGTGTCGTTGTTAAGTACCCTAATCTGTTTGAGGAGCCCACAAGTGTCGTAGATAGGGAGGTTGTCCGTGCCATAGAAATCATCCCCCGGAGCAAGATACCTAAAGGGAGGATCTATAGGATGGCTCTGGCCGAGTTAGAGGCTTCGACGACAACTGAAAGAGCTCACAGAAAAGGGTTGGATACGACCTAGCATCTCCCCCTTCGGCTCACCGATTCTATTTGTATCGAAGAAGGGGCGATCACTGAGGATGTGCATTGATTATAGAGGCCTCAATGCCATCCCCGGTAAAGACGCAGAGCCCCTACAGCGCATCGATGACCTAATAGATGGGGTGCACGGATGTAAGTACTTTACCAAGATAGACTTGAAGTCCGACTACCATCAACTTGCCATCAGACTGGAAGACCAGCACAAAACCGCATTTCAGACCAGGTATGGTCTGTACAAGTTTGTGGTGATGCCTTTCGGACTTTGCAATGTGTCGGTACATTCCAGCACGCCATGAATGGGATCTTCCATGACTACTTGGAGGTTCATCGTCGTGTACCTCGACGACATTCTTATCTTCAGTAGGAATGTCGAGGAGCATGCTCAGCATGTAGACGAAGTCCTTTCTCTCCTCCGGCAACACCAGTATAAGATAAATTTAGAGAAATGTGAGTTTGGCCGCACTAAAATCTTGTACTTGGGTCATGAAGTATCCGCGGAAGGGATTAGGCCAGAAGATGCGAAGATGGCTAGCATTCGAGACTGGCCACGACCCCAGTCTGTGACAAAGGTCATATCTTTCTTGGGGATGTGTGGTTATTACCTCAATTTTGTACAAAACTATAGTACGATCTCATCTCCCTTGACTGATCTAACGCGCCTTCACACTCCATGGGAATGGACAGACGCATGTGAGGCTGCTATCAAAAGATTGAAGCATGCCCTTACACCATGATGTTCTCATGGTTCCCGATCCTGAAAGGCCATTTGTAGTGGCCACTGACGCAAAAAAAATATGGCATTGGCGCACTTTTGGCTCAACAGGAAGTGAGAAAGTTAAGGTTGATCGAATACATGAGTAAGAAGATGCCATCCAAGAAATTGACGAAGTCCACCTATGAAAGGGAACTCTACGCCCTCTACAAGGCACTTGGCAAATGGAGACACTATCTATTGGGACGGTTCTTCTATTTGAGGACTGGCCGTCAGACACTCAAGATCAAGACAACCTGTTCTCTCTGACGCACTCAAATGCTGGATTGAAGTCAGAAATCAATATGACTTCAAGCTAGATTATGTGAAGGAAAGTATAACAAGGTTGCTGATGCACTGTCATGTAGGGCAGACTACCTAGGTGCGCTGATTACCGAGTTTGGCTTATCGGACCATGTAACTCGATCCTTGGTGGAAGCCTTCAAGGAAGCCCCTGTCACGATGAACATCATCCGCAAACTTGAGGCCCAGGACAAGGCCACAACTGATGAGTTTATGATGGTGGATGGGTTGCTCTTTCTTGAGAAGTCAGGGTTCAAGAGACTAGTTGTGCCCTCTAGAGAGATTTCGCGTAGTTTATTTTTAGGTGAGTGTCATGATGCAACAGGAGTTACAGGACACTCCGGCTACAAGAAGACTAGTTCTAACTTGGTACAACGATTCTGGTGGCCTAACATGCTTGACGATGCAAAGACCTATGATCAGACTTGCCAAGTCTGTTAGCGGGATAAGCTGCCGACTCAAGCCCCGCCTGGGTTACTAAAGCCTTTACCCATTGCTACTAGTCCGGGACAGAGTGTTTCCATGGACTTCATAAATACCCTCACGACCAGCAAGAGTGGCAAGAGGCATATCTTTGTCATAGTTGATAGGTTCACTAAGTACACTAGACTAGTCGCCATGCCTCAAACTGCCAGGACTGAGCATGTCATCAAGTTATTTATGGATAACTGGGCACGTGACTTTGATCTTCCAAAAACGATTGTTAGTGATAGAGATGTCCAATTCAGCAGCGAGATGTGGAAAATGGCCACTGAACAGATGGGCAGCCAGCTCCAAATGACTTCTGGGAATCATCCTGAAGCCAATGGGCAGGCTGAACAGATGAACCGTGTGATGCAGCATCTGCTGAGGCACTATATCAAGCCCAGCCAGGATGACCGGGATGAGAAACTACCTATCATCGCCAGCCTGTACAATAATGTTGTACATAGGACCACCGACGTCAGTCCTAATCAATTGCATCTAGGGTGGAAGCCTAAATCTGCTCTGGACTTCCTCCTGCCTGAAAATCGAACTGCTGCAACTCCTGGAACCATTGAAGTTGGCGTCCATTATGATAAATTGTTGCAGCAGACTGTTGAGCACATCAAGAAATCTCAGGAAGCAACGATTGCTTCTGAGAATAAGCATCGTCGACAGTCCACATTTCAGGTAGGGGAACGTGTCTGGGTCTAGGCTAGTGAGTTGGGACAAAAGTTTGGCATCTCTTTTTATTTTTTATTTTTTATTTTTTTCAAGGATCAGATATTAAACTGATCAGAACAGATACTACACTTGATCTTAGCCAAAAGAAGTTTGGCATCTCTAGAAAACTAATGCCTCAATGTTTCGGTCCCTGGGAGGTCTTGGATCTTGTGGGCAATGATTTGGATGGTCCCTCGTACGTAATACGTATCCCTGGTCACCTACGCACTTACCCTGTGTTTCACGCCTCAAAGCTTTGCACCTTTCGCTGAAACAGAACAGTTCCCATCAAGGAGATCTATGCTGCCCCCAACCATGGACGGTCACGTGGACGTCGATGATATCCTGGAGCACAGAGACATGCCTGTTCCCAAGCCAGCTGGCAGGGGTAGACTGCCTAAACCTGTGAGAGAGCACAAAGTATGGTTCAGGCATCATACTGATCCCAAGGAAGACCAATGGTTTACAAGGGAGGAACATGTCAAGACAGCTCCTCAAATCGTGGCCGAATATGAAAGGAAATTGAAGGGGAAGGCACCAGCATGAAGCATCTCAGCGGACTTTCGAAGCTAAGGGGGATGGAATCAGGGAATGAGCCCTCGCAGGGCCTTTATCAGACATGCACATGTTCTGGGCAGAGGCCCCCAGCAAGCCCCACCCTAAGTGAAGGCGGGCCGGAATACTCACTAGAGCCCAAAATTCGACATTTTTCATATGTGGGTACTCAGGCTGTTACAGCTGGCCAGCTGGTTGAGTGGATGCGTGAGCCTCCCTAAGCTGCGTCGTACAGTTCGGCCCAGGCTGTGGCAGTTGCGCCTTGGCACACACACACATTGCAGGGCCGATACATCACGAAGTGGCTACAGGCCTATGGACAAGCAGCACTGTAGTCGTACATACCCTGGGTCCTGTGCAAATGCAGGAAACGGCCCAAGTCTGGAGACTCAGGCCATGCCCAACTGTAAAGGGCCCAGGCCCTCAACTGTAGCACTGGGCCTGGGCGCAGTTACTGGGCCCCAACCATAAGCTACTGGAAGCTTCCAGCCCGGCCACACGCAGCCAAGCAGAGGCTGCCAGTTCCATATAGGAAGGAGGGCAGCCAGGGTCTGGCATTCTGGCCCATGCAGGCAATGCGGTCACACTGCTGCGTTGCTCCGCGAGACGCTGCATGCTGCGTTAGCGGCCAGGGCGCGTGCGGGCACTTGTGAGGGGAAGAGGGGCGCTGCTGGGCAGCAGTGCACGATCAGCCACAGCGGGGCTGCAGGGCGCTAGGGGGTGAGAGGGCGATCGGTGGTCTCCAGGAAGGAGGCGAGTGTGGGTGGACAGCGTCTGATGAGGGGAGATGAGATACGTACCTGGTACATGGGAGAGGTCGGCTATGGTGTTGACGTCATGTACATTGGTCTTTGAGAGTCGAAGTGAGCCTGTTGCGAGAATGCTGATGTAGGTAGGATAGTCGAGTAGTGTAGGCTGGGCGCTGGTTTCCAAACAGACAGGGGCAACTTTGCATACTGTGTTGGTGTGGCCTGAGGGCTTGAACATTTGCTCATTACTTGTATTGATTTTTTTTGGATGGAATCTCGGTGCATTTGTGCTCTCTACTTGTACATGATTACTTGGACATCTGTGTGATTTCTCAACTTGGCTTTCTGTGTATTGTTCCCACTCATATTCCTTGCATTTGGACCATTTCTCGATTTATGTGTGCCATCCTTGCGCAGGGGCCAGGGAAGCTTGGGTTCCATTGTGCAGCTCCGTGGTGCGTTATTCCCGGGCGATTGCACGTTGTTATGAGGAAACCCGGGGAGGGGGCCCTGTCCGTCGCTGAAGCCAGGTGCAGCAGCGTCTGTCACCCGCCGTGCCCGCTTCAGAGGTCCTCAGCAGGGGTCAGGGGTTGCGGTGTTGGTATACCTGTCGCGCACAGTACTTGTGAGCTGGACCTGAAGCCCCTTTCTGAGCACTGTAGAAGAAAAGAAAAGAAAAGAGAAATTAAAATAAATTAAAATAAAATATAATTTGCAGATCTGCCCTGCAAATCTGAGATCTGGGTTCGAGCTCGATCTGAGCGTCGCCTTACCGTGCGGATCCGAAAATCACGAGTGAGAGGTGGGCTGGCATTATGTCTATTCATCCTCGAAGCAGCGATCTGAACGGTCACTTTGTTTAGCTTCAAGTCCCCCTCCGTCCAGTGGTGTCCGATYGTTAGTTCATCCTTTCACCCCGGAGTTATGACCCTCAATAGACTCCTGTCTCAAAACTCCTCCCGAACACAGGTAGTTTCCCAGCCTCAAAAGCTCTCTCTCTCTCTCTCTCTCTCTCTCTCTCTCTCTCTCTCTCTCTCTCTCTCTCTCCCTCTCTCTTGCACACTATCAAATCACTATCCGCTGCCCTTTTCCTCTCTTTCATGTGACCTATCACGCAGCCCCACACAGTTTCTCTCTCTCAGCCATACTACTCAGTGCCTGTCGTCTTTCCCACTCTTTGTCTCTTACACGCACTCTCACGCTCACACTCTCACACCTCTTTGTTCTCCCTCTCACTTTCTCTCAGTCTGAGTACTCTCTCACACTCCTTCCACACCTTTTTCACGCACCGTCAGGTTTGTACAGCTTAACGAGCGGATCCGAAATTAAGGCCAGGCAATGAAGGTATCATTACCGGTCCTCTCGTTGGGAGGTCATCAAGAGACCGTCCGAGTTTGAGCGTTCGAGTGCAATCTCTGAAATTTTACCAGAACGAATATGTACTTAATTGCTTGCCCCAGTTGTTCAGCAACATGACCTGACTGCAGCTTCGCTCTACATCAGAATATTTCAAATATTTATTAATAAACAATATACCCTATCAAGGAGATTCGGAGAGTAATCAGGGAAAAATTGTTTTTCAAAGGTCTCTAGTGTCGTCTTTCAGATAGTCTTCAGATACTTGTTTGATGAGGAACCACCCCTGACTGGATGAGAATGAAGGCTTCGTGGCTGCCTGTTGGGATGCTTTGAAAATAAGTGATATTTACTATTAAATTGCTAATTTTGCAGAAACCCATCAGAGTGGAATAATGAAACTCTTTCATATGAAGTTAGGATACCCGGTGTTGGATGCTCAATCTTCGGWAAAACTCGTYTCAAGGTGTCTCTAATGCAAATGAACGCTCGYCCTAGTCAATCAGTGCAATTTAGGCCTTCAACAATAGACACAAGCCCCCTGTCCCGTTATTATCAATGACAATAAATAATTGTGGAGAAGATCTTCACCTGTGTCAAGCACCACTCATGACGGGATAACAGATCCGGTACTAATCTCTGGTGGTCAGTCACATTCGCCTCAAACAACTTCAAGCATTGATTATCAGATTGACAACACTCCGGAATTTTGGCACTTCATTAGCCTGCATCAACAGTTGCCCCGTGACCGGCCATTCTGACAGCTAAGAGGGCAATTCCCTCGGACATTGGGAAAGTGTTTGAAGTTGCACCCTCACTGCACGTGGTCAAAATCTGGCGGCCTAAATATTACCGCAAGTCTCATTTCTCATCTCATGGATCTGCAGCTTCTCATCTGCCTGCCGCTCTCGAGCATCCTTAGTAGCCAAGGGTATGACCAAGTCCAAGCTAGTCTGCCGTCGAGCAGTCACAAAAAAAAACTGTGTACACCGAGTACGTCTCCGAAAGTTCCCCCCCCCACTGCGTCTGTCAACCGGGACAATTATTCGTCGCTGCGCACGTCATGCACACTGCTCTCTCTCTCTCGCACTGCACATCCCTCCTCTCACAGGCAGACTCCCCCCCCCCCTCAATCTGCTCACTCTCTCTCTCTCTCTGTTGCGCTGTCACTCTCCCTCTCTCTCGGCTTGTTCTTAGGGCCACAGATATCCGGATCTAGCTCAGATAAGCCCTTGTCTGTTTTTCTCCGAATAGAACACACGGTAATCAAGTTGTCTTTGTAGCAGCCTCCCGTTCAGATATGGTAAATGAAGCGGGCACTGTAATCGAGAGTTCAACTACTAGACATCAGCAGCGCAGTCGCTCTCTCACCTATCCCACCTGTCATCCACTCACTCGCAATATACCACTGTTGTCCACTCTTTCAAGGCGAAATACAGATTTAGACATATTGCTAAATTAAATAATTTAATAAATGACCTTCCTGATCATTTAGCGGAAAAATGAAACACGGCTCTCTCCCAGGGCATAGGCAATCCCTCCGATTGCCCGTGCTTTCACTCACCCTCAGGTCGGTTAGATCTGACCGTACTCGCACTCGAGAGCAGCGGCTATTTCCAACTTACCTGGCTGCATCTTTACTCAAGGGATTTGAATACCCCTGGACATCTCTCTCCTTCCCTGGTCTCTCCTTCGTGGATACACGCCCATGGCCGCCACGCCCATGGCCGCACCAGTGAGTTGCATTCACCCTGGTTGCCTGCCCTAGTGCGCCCAGTTCCCCCTGGTCTCCCCCGGTCTTCCTCCACTCCTGAAAATAAAAATAAGAAAAATAAAGATGAATAATTAACAGTCAATAAAAATGAATAATTAACAGTCCACCCACGCTCGTGTCCGATCACGGATTTATCAGACGACCGTAGCCCGGTTGATTGGTTGCTACGCCTGATTGGTAGTGTTCAGCTTGATGGTCACTAGTCATGTGATAGGTTGATATGGCTCGGTTAGCCATTCCACTTCACCTCAAACACTTGTTCCTATCTCAGAATCAATCCCCCCAATGTTTCTCAGTCCCCTCTCTTCCGCTCTCCGCTCGTTGACCTGCCTAGACGCATGCTGTATTCCGCTGTGTACACCTCGCATGCTCCCTCCGGAGCGGAGCTTTTCCGCGGTGTACACCACGTACACCTTCCTCCCTCTTCCCCTTGTGGTCCGCTGGCCTCTCCTATATCCTGGCCGCACTCTTGCCTGTGAGCGTTAGCGGACGCGGACCAATGACTCAGTCTAGGCCAGGCTCGCAAGCTTGGGCCCGCCCAGGCAGCGGTACCAGAATTATACCGGGCCTGTTTCAAACCAGCGTACCGAGCCTGTTTCCAACCAGTGTCCCGAGCCAGCCGGTCTCAAATAAATAATAGTACTGGCCTGTTTCCAACCAGCGTCCCGAACCAGCCGGTCTCAGCCAAATAATTATACCGGCCCTGTTTCAAACCAGCGTACCGAGCCAACCGGTCTCAAATAAATAATAGTACCGAGCCTGTTTCCAACCAGTGTCCCGAGCCTGATATACAGTGCCGCAGCTTTTCCGGACCTGAAAACAATCTGCCGCCGAGGTCCCAAAACTGGAATATCTGTCAGAATAAATCAGCGCAGCTGTCCGGAGTCTGAAAATACGTCACCGTAGTGACACAGGTATCAACCGCACCCGAAGCACGTCAGGCACGCGCCTGTCCATGTGTCCCCCGCACTCAGAACGTCTTAACAGTGGTCWGTGTTAGTGATCAAGCAAACCAGGGAAACCGACTCAGGAAATCTCAGCCGTCAGGGGTAGTAAAAAAAAATGACAAAACCCAGGGAAAATATCCAATCCGAGGTCAGAACTAACGTCGGGGTAATCGAGGCGAAATTAGGCCTCCCTCCTGATAATCATGCGTTCCCGTTCCTTTCATCAATCTTCATCATTCTTCCCTTTTCTTAATTTTATCGTTGGAAATATTAAATTAATCGTAAGTTTGCCAAAATTCAATTCCAAGAAAATTTTTATAAATAACCGATTTCGTTTTGTTTCTTTTTCCTTTTACCATTTTTAATATTTCTTTTATGTTTTTAATTTCATTGCCGAAAACATAAAATATCAAGGGAATTTCCCCTAAGATTAAATGTAGTGAAAAATGAAGAAAATAA
>BFEA01000063.1:3371516-3387238 GCA_003427395.1 Chara braunii
GCAACACATGGCGCAAGTTCGTGGCACGAACTACCTCATGCACATGTACGACCTTAATATGGTCAGTAAACGGGTCACGAGGTTGTGCTGTGTAACGTTGGCGGGTATGCTGGGATTTTCGGATGAGGCATTCGAGTTCTCGAATGTCTGCTGTCATGTCCGCATTGGAAACATTGTTATAAAGCCATTGCAAAAGTCGTGCCCGCCACGCTGGTTGTGCCCACTCAATGTTAGCCTTGACACGACACCAGTTACCCGAAGCAGCTTCATGAAGAAGGTGATGGAGTGCGGTACGAATTATGAGTTGGGGACCTGGACGAAGATCAATAGCAAATGACGGAGGCGAAGGCGTTGGGAGGAGAGGCAAAGACCGAGAGGGTGTTGGCAAAAGAGGTGCAACATGGGAGCCAGCGGGTGTCGGCAAAAGGGGTGATGTGTGAGGAGGATTAGCTGGATTAGCTGATGCAGGAATAGGTGGAGCAGGTGAGGGCTGAGCAAAAGGGGATTGCGAAACGAACGGCTGAGGGCCTGCAGGGGCCCGTGTGGTACTGAGAATTCCACACGGGGAGAATTGGTGAGAGGATGGATGGGTGGGGGGTCCATGGGGAATACGACCCTATTACTGAAAAAAACCCACCTACAAAGTACCAAGGCATGGGATTTCCAGGGACCAAGCTCGTGTTCATCGAGCCCATGGCTGTGATGAGCTGGTGGAGGTACCCAGAAGGGGCCATTCCTGCTACCATTCAGACATCCATGGTCTGGCAGACTAAAGGCGCTCAGCTATTGAGACACTCGTCCATGCTGCCGCTTCTGAGCGGCGTCAGTCTGGCCGGGGAGCGTCAACCGGCTCTATTCCACTGGCACATCGAGCTCAGCCTGGCCTTCAGCCCTGTGCGTAATGTTTGGCGAACCAGCAAGGCCTGACCTTCAGCCCTGTGCGTAATGTTTGGCAAAACAGCAAGGCCTTAGTCAGTGCTGAAATGCTACATGGGTCCAGATCACCTATCATATTTGGGACATATTACACCCACTGTGTAACCCCTATATATTGGGTCATTGGTTTGAATCCAGCCTAGGGAGTTGTTGTGCTTCAAACTTCTAGGCTGGATTCAAACCAATGATTCAGGAGAAGATGGCGGTAATTCAGATCCTCTGTTTTTTTTTTTTTTTAATGCAGAATCTTCAGATCCTAAGATGGATACAATAAAGTCAGGGGAAGGGAGGAGGAAAAAAAAAAAAAGGAATTGTAGCCTGCATCTGGAGCAGTCGCCATAACGCCTAACGTCTTCAGACTCTTCAACCCAAATCGAACGCTAAGCCTTGGTCAGTATCTGATTCACTGTATCTATGCTGAAAGTTGCCCAAATACAGCAGCTATAATGAACGTGATTGAATGAGCGTTCTAGGACTTGCAGAATGCCAAATCAATCATCACGATTCTCGACACAACCAAAAAAAAAACTATGATTGAAAACCTCCCACCTCCTCCCATGTCTCTCTCTCTCTCTCTCTCTCTCTCTCTCTCTCTCTCTCTCTCTCTCTCTCTCTCTCTCTCTCTCTCTCTCTCTTCTAGAGAACCCATACAACTGTCATTCATCTGTCATCTCTCCTCTAATCGTAGCAATGGATCTCAAATCCGTCAGCCTTGGCCATGCAGGCATTTTTGCATGAGTCGAAATGAGGTTTCAGCCGGTTTCGAGTTTCTAGGTCTGCATGCATCAAGACGTGCCCAAAGAAAAGGAGAGAATATTCAAAAGAGTGAAAATTTAAAATTCACCGTTTGTGCTGCACCTCCGCAAGCAACATAGGGCCTCGCCACACCACTGTCGAAATCACGATTTTCGATAGTTTCTCTTGGCCACACAGGCTGTCGAAATTGGAGACGGGAAGAAAATTCACAATTTTTCAGAGAATGCTTCTCGACAGACACCTCCTGTCGAAAGTTGTTGAATCCCCAGCCTGCTACTCCAATGCTTTCGAAAGTCCTCGGCTGCGCCATCGACTTCTATTCGGAATTTGGTGAGTGGGTGTGAGGTCGGGATGGACTAACGATTGTCGTACCCTCAGGATGTTCGGTTTTTTCTATCTTACATTCACAAGTGCGTGCATTCAACAGTGCTGTGTGGCAAAGGGGGGGGGGTGTTGGCGAAAAATCTTTTGGCGAAAAATGTCTGACAGTGGTGAAAAAGAACGGTTCTCGACACTGGTGTGGCGAGGCCCATAGTGAAAAACTTGAAAAACAAACGATATGGGCCCATAGTACAAAGTACTAAAAAAAAAAAAAAAAAAAAAAAAAAAAAAAAACAGGCCAAGGAAAAAGGAACAAAAAAACACAAGAACACTACAACACACACCAGAAAACCCTAACACAAAAACACTTTCCGAGTTAAAAAAAAGAAGCGTTCAACGATTTCAACGAAATGCGAACTTTTTCTCTAATAGTCCAAACATGCCAAGACTGGATGCATAACGTAGTACCCTAAAGGGCCTAAAGCACCCAAATATGACAGAAGAAGAAAACAAGGACAAAAAGCAACCCCCGTAACAACATGTAGTACGTGTATTGGTGTGTGGCACTATGTGCCTTTTTACACGAGTGTGACAGCGAAAAGACAATATGAGTTTGTCCGTCTGTGTGTTGTGGAAAAACACCATAATCTCCTTTCTGTGGATGTTTGGTGTTTGTGTGTGTCGGTGCAGGGAAGAGAGAGAGAGAGAGAGAGAGAGAGAGAGAGAGAGAGAGNAGAGAGAGAGAGAGAGAGAGAGAGAGAGAGAGAGAGAGAGAGAGAGAGAGAGAGAGAGAGAGGTTTTCTCACCTATCATCGCCTGTGAAGTTTGCATTGTCGACAGCATTTCCCCCATAAAGCCGCCCGGGGATGGTTGTTTCCAGCTTGAAATGCACGACGTCCACACTATGCCCTGCACATGTGGAGCTGTTACATTCTTCAAAAGCTGAACCGCAGCCACCCATCTTCAGGCCGACAAATACAATCACCAATTCACAATAAAAACAAAAGAGTCGAAAGTTAACTTAAAAGGCAGCTGGGTTCTAAGTCAAAGATAATTTAAAGCTACATACACTCAGAAAAAAAGGCAACCAAGAAAGCCGCGAAGGGACCAATGAGTACAACCGAGCGAGCTATTCACAGTGCCACACCCACACCCACAGAAGCTGGTACTTGTTTCAGTAAATATGACATACAACGCCTGGAATCGGAACCAAGTATCGTACCCACAGTTTTTGGAAACGTATGGACCAGTACAGAAGCGCCCAAATTCATCCAACTAAAAACGTTTATACTCTATTTTTTTTCCAGCCGCCAATAGCTGGGCCAAGTACTGGTGGTCTTTTAAAGTGTTGTGTCCAACTTAGTATCACAATGGAACAAAGGACATGGACATATTTTTTGAAAGGACGACAACAATAAATTCCACCCTGCTGTCCCTCGGGACATCCATTAAAATTGGAACGATACAGAGAAGATTAGCATGGAAAAAAAAAACAAAAAAAATCCACCCTGCTCCGTCTGCTCTTGGTCGCGTATCACAACCGCATAATAGGCTATTAAGTATTAACAGCTTTTTTTTTTCTTTTTTTTTTTGAAAGGCTAATTCTTTAAGCCCAACCAATTCAATTATCTGTCGAATCTGGACAGGACGGCCTTTCAGGCCTTATTTTATTGTCATTATACTCGTAGCAGCCACATCTGTGCTCAAGCCTCGAACGAGGGAACATGCAGGAGCTGCACCCACCAGCAGGTGCGATGCCTGCTACAGCAGGTGGGCGATACCGGCCAGGGGTCAGCCGGTAGCATCAATAGAGTTAAAATTAAAAAAAGACCCACCTCTAGGAACTTTCCCTGGCTCCCCCCGCCAATAGAGTTAAAATTTAAAAACAAAAAAAAACAAAAAAAAAAGAAGGAAGAAAATGACAATTCCTGCAGTCCGGTGGTGGTAAGAGAAACGACCGGGCCGCAGCTTTTTAGTGGACGACTCCTTTCCATTGGTGGGGAGCTGCACCTGTCGGGAACCGGGCCCAATGTCCCTTAGTTATTGAGGCCAGGGTCCTCACAGTCTACCCGGGCAATGAACAGAACCAAAGAGGATAAGAAGCTTGTGGTGTCGGGATTCTTAGCCGGCTTCGCTTACAAGGAGGGGATTGAGAACTGAAAGTGAATTTAAAGGTGGAAGAAGCTAATAGCCAGGTAAGAGTAGATTCCCTAAGGTGTTTTCTATTAACAGAGCTTGGTTAAGATCTTTGGGGAAGAGAAAACAGATCCTTCCCGGATGAGAGACTGTCAAGTAGGGAAAGAGAGGAAGCACTAGCTAGATCTGGCTGAGTGATCCCACAGTAGTTCAGAGTAGAAAAGCTTGTCGTTTGCATAGAAGTCTGCCCACCTAAAAGGGGTGGACCATTTCTTCCGGAAAGTGTCCTTGGCGATTTCTCTTGAAGCTGAGTTCCTTCTGAGCTTGACCCAGTCCCCCACTGTGATGTCGAGTCCGATGGAGTGCTTGAACAGGGGCAGAAGTGCAGGGAGAGTGGTTTTAGAGTTCAGGTCCTGGAAGCGTCTGTCTCTCCTGGCGAACCACAGGGACCAGAAGACCCTGTCTCTGAAGGATAAAGCTGTGGTGCCTACTTGCTGTTTTCTGGGTTGTGGGGTTCAGTCTTCCTGTGATGACAAAATCCTTAGTCCAGAAATCAGTGAGTGAGTATGCACTACACCACATGGTGCTTAGTCTGTCCCAAAAAACCCTTTCAATGACAAATTCACACCACAGGTGTAGCCAGTCCTCTAAGCATGGGTGGGGGCACGCATCACAGTGTCGAGATATCCATTCCTTTTCCGGAGCACCAGAGAGCAGTAGGGACACAGGAGTGGAGATGTAGCCGCCACTGAAGGCCTCCTACCTTAGCCTCTAGAGAGGAAACGATCATATGGATAAAAAACGTCAGCCATTGAGTACATATTGGAGGGAGTTATAGGGATGTAGACTTCCGTTGCCAATTGAGAGTTGTAGCCTGCTTGAGAGGAGTAGTCCTTGATAGGGACTCTGGTCTGGTCTTGACACCGTTGGGGCTTGAGAGGAGCCAGCCAAGTTTGCAGACATCCACCTTCCACTCGGTGAAAGGAGTTGCCTGCATGATGACTTGAAAGTCCGTGGTCCCTTGACTGAGAGCTGTCTTGGTTTAGGGTTTACTCTGACCTCCTGCAGGTCCGTTAGATCAATCTGTTGGACATCTTTCGTTTGAGAAAGTCTTGCGCCGTTCAGGGACCATTTCGAGGCTTCCACTGTTCGGTCAATGTTTGACCTTGTCTATTCTGTACAGGAGGTTTGGAGATGCGGGATTCTTGAAGCATTGTTGCACTTGCGCCCCCTTGTTGGCTTGCTGAAGGGTGGCTACCCAAGACTGAGGAATGGCGTCAGGGTCACAAAAGTTCCATTCTTTGGCGAGAGAGTGTTGGGAGAGGAGAATCCATGGTTGTTGTTCTTTTGATGTTAATGCTCTGACTGGCCATTTGGCCAGTAGTGCACGATTCTGTGTTTCCGGGTCGAGGACACCAAGGCCCCCGACTTTTTTCCTTTCTCAGTTATTTTAGTCCAGCTTACTTTACTGAGTGCTGATTGGGATTCAGAGTCACCTTTCCACAGTAGGCGGGTGAGAAGGCGTCTGATGTTAGTGAAGGAGGTCGAGGGTGGTGCTGGATAAAATGTACCAGGTTTCAGATAGGATGAAAGTGTTAATAACCATTGCTATGCCAAATTGGGATGGGAAATGGGTTTTGGACCAAGAAGCGCAGGCGTCTCGAATTTTGTTCTCAATGATAGTGTTTTGGGGTCCCGAGGGGTCCCCAAAAGAAACTTGGATTCCTAGGTAGCGTTCGGGTTCCGATTTTGGTTTCACATGAATGCCTAAGTCTATCGCTAGTGGTTGGTCGTTGGAGGTGAGGGCAACTGACTTTTGCCAACTGACCCTGTGTCGATCTCTTTTCTGTAAGGGCACTATCTTCTGCGAAGTAGAACTGAGGGGGGGGGATTGTAAATAAGGGGGGGAGGGGTGTAGAAGAAAGGACCAGGCCCGACTGCACTAATTGTTTCGGCTAGGACCATGACGCTTGGGAGGGCGCGCCATAGCAAGCGCAGAAAATAACGGTTGACGCAGCATCTTTTCTTTCTTTTTGTTTGATGACGACGAAACTGGGCGGGGAATTTTTGGCGCGATTACCGCATGGGGAAGTCTCTTGCATTTCTTTTTGAATTTTGGAACGTACACAGGTTCTCGGAAATTCTTCTTGAAATTAGGATTTTAATTAGGATAGAAATTTAGGAGCATCATATTTTTTTGGCTCTAACGGCACAGGGCTCCCTGTTCACACGCGCATTACTATGTACTGCTCTACGCCCTGCTCCCGCCGCACCTAAATTCTGAATTGCAACTGCAATGTCTCTTCGTGCTCCTTCTTCGCGAGCGCAGGTGTAACTGTAATCCTCTTGCTTCTTGATCTCTTTCCTTTTCTTTTGCCGCGCGAAGTCCTCTGCGCTTCTTTTCCTGTCTTTCTCATTGGCCTGCAGATGCATGACTGGGTTGATGCGTGGAGAGTGGCTATGTCCCCCACACCGCGACCCCGTAACGCACCCGCAAACACTTCCTCTTCCTTTCTGCCTCTCGCTTCAGCATAATCTGGAACTACCTCGCGCACCTACTGACTACTATAAAGCTCGCATGCGCGACTAAATCGGTCTCTAATCTACACTTGGGAGTTAGCGAGGCCGAGAGGATCAGCTAACAAGTGGAGACAGAAAGGTGATCGAGAGTTGGGCGATCCGATGAGCTGGTGCCGAGTATGCGAAGTTGACGTGTGGCCGCGAAGGACCATCGCATACGTGCGAACGTGGCTTGCATACTCAGACCAAGCAGGGTGACAAATTTGGGTTATCGATAGGTGCGAGGCGACGAACTGCCCGCATTGTGGGGATCTTGAGAGAGAGAGAGAGAGAGAGAGAGAGAGAGAGAGAGAGAGAGAGAGAGAGAGAGAGAGAGAGAGAGAGAGAGAGAGAGAGATGGAAAGAAGGCGGTGTGCTGAAGGGGGAATTATTCTCTCCACATCCTGCGTAATTTTTGACCTCTGGCTTCGACCATTTTCAATTGCAACACTTTTTGAACCTTCCTGTCTTTTCTCCGATTGATGTATGAAGCATCTTTATCTCCCCCTCTTCACTATGATTGTATGAAGGATTGTCGATTGAAGAAACAAGGGCGCAAGATAAACGTCTTACTGATGCGTGGAGACGTATGTGATTCCGCCCATTTTTGAAACAGCTATGTCCTTGTGATGATCGACTGTGCGATCGAGTTGCATCGGGGCGGATGTATATACAGCGAACAGGTCGCGATCCACGTATATGCCTGAGTGGGGATTGGATTTTTTCCATGCATCAATTGCACATAATTGACCTCTGATGAATAGGAATGTGATGCTCACTTCATCCCCTATGATCGACGAACGACCACCCGATCTATCTGAGCTGATCCCAATTCGGTGGGAGTGAATCACGTGCACGTATACGAGTGATCGCCAAACGGCGGTCGTCACGTATACGCGCGCCTGCCTGACCCAACACCTCCCCTCCTTTGCACAACCAAATGTATGAGTTAAGCTCCTCTTGCCGAATATGGAGGTCGACGTTCCCGTCTGGATCACCGATCGTGCCAATCCGAGGAACCTCGAGTACAGGGACTACTGGGAGAACGAACAACTTTTCCGCTGATTGAACTTACGACTTCCAGCCTACCCCTGCCAAACGGAGAATGATCGGCTGTGTGCGTGGGACTTCCACCAGGCCCTTGAATAGAATTCCCGAACCCAGGACTACCCCGACCCCCGTAACTCTCAATACCATCTTACGTCGGGGTTCGTCGTTATTGAAACCAACTTCCCCCCATTCTATCTTCTTCTCCCTTATCACCACTTGACGATATTTCCCTGGGATTCGATTGCGCACTGCTGGCCTCAAAGTCCGTGTTCTGAGTGCCATGATGCCATCAATACAACACTTACAGAGAAAAGGGATTCGTACGACGGACCCGCACCGAAGCGGAGCGCCGAAAACACAGTCTCTGGCTGAGGCCGTCCACATCAGACTCAAAGATCTGTGAAACTCGCTGGCGACAGGTGTTTGAACAGAGAGACACCCACTAAGTTCCATCGGTGCACCAGGTGTGAGCCCACCCAAGGCGGCGGGGCCGTCGAAATTAGTTGATCGACCCCGAAGAGGGCAAAACCCAAGACCTGACCCCGCACAGCGACCACTGGCATTTCCATCCCTGAAACTTTACACTAGAGATCTCAGTTCTGACCTGGGACTCCACCCCACTTTCCTAAAATCCTTGGCACACCCCTACTACGCACTTTCGGGCCCCCTATCACTCCGAAGCAGGAAGTTGCGCTGGGCGTGAGTTTGGGCGTCACAACCCTCATCTCCGATGCTAGTTCGTATGTGGATAAACATTCTTCAAGTGCTGAGAGTGAGGAGGCAGTGTTTTTTGAGATAGTCGAGAAATCATCAGCTAATGCTGACACTTTGATCCAGTATGTGGGAGTTATTTGAAGGTCTTCGAAGTTGGGGTGTTGTCTGACCATGTCAAGGAGAACTTCTAGTTGAATGAGAAAGAGGGAGGGGGCTAATGGACAACCTTGACGAAGGGAGCGAGTAACTCTAAATGGAGAGGGGTGCCGTTAACTAAGACCCTACCAGATGATGCTCCATACAAGGCTTTAACAAAATTTCTGAAATTTTCCCCTACCCCCACTCTTTCGAGTGTGGCTTGGACAAAATCCCAGTTGACTCGGTCATAAGCTTTCTGAAAATCGACAAGGATTACAACTTTGTTCAAATTGTGTTGTTTGATCCAGTCTATGGATTGTGAAATAGTCATGACATTATAAAGTACTTGCCTACCTGGGACGAAGCCAGGTTGGTCCGGGTGAACTAGTTTATTTAGGAGGGGGTTAATGCGACGGGCAAGCGTCTTGGCTATGATCTTGCCGTGGGCATTGAGGAGGGAAATTGGTCTGCCGTTTCGAACGTTCTCTTTATCTCCTTTTTTTATAAATGAGTGTGATGATACCTTCGGCCATGCGTGGGCCTAATGAGGCCTTTTCTGATTGAAGACACAGGGGAGGTCGGGTGGTAGAATTCCACTGGGAGCCCGTCTGGGCCAGGGCACTTGCCCTTGGCCATGCTGTTAACTCCCTATAATCTGAACTGCTAGTAGTAGGAACTCCTTGGTTTTCCTTAAATAGGATCAGTCAAATCTATTCCATACCGACAGACCCCTGATGAGTGTTGGCATTGGCGGCCAGCCGAAACCGGTCGGGTCGCTCGCCAACCAAATTCACATTCGGATTGTTCTTCATGACTATTTTACGTAACGTCGCGTTCGGGATTACTTTGACTTGGTCGTCGTCTTCCTCCTTTCCTTCCCCTCCTTTCCCTCTCACTTATCCTTGTTGTCTGTGTGCAATGGTCGTATGCATGGTTGTTCCTGATTCTGTCGTGATTACTGCTATCCTAAGCTTGGTGAAGTAGTGTCGTCATTTCGACAACTTCCCTTCTCGGAGTAACCGTCGTAGAGGTAGTACTACAGTTGAGTGGCTTCGGTGTTACTTGTCTGCGCGGTATCATGACTCATAACGCTGGTCAGCCGATGGCTAATCGCCAATGTTACAACTGTGGACAGCTTGGGCACCTTTCTCGTTTTTGCCCTCTTCCTTATCGTCGGTTTACCTTTTCTTCTCCTGCTGCTGCTCCCACCAATCCTAGTACGACTTTAGTCACGGTTCCTAGCACTCCAGCCGTCAACGTCCCTGTAGCAGGTGGCTCTGGCGGATATGGAGGAGGATTGAGACCTCGTGTGGAGTCGCTGGAGGCTTCGCTCGCAGGCATCAAGGCTCATCAAGATGCGGAGATTGCCAAGGAACGCGCTAAGAAGGAAGAAGAAGAACATTTGAAGAAAGAGAAGGAAGAAGAGGAACGGAGACTCCAAGAGAAGAAAGCACGGGAAAACTTTCAGGATGAAATGAGGAGTGAGATCGGTACGAAGTTAGACTCGGTGCGTGAGCTGCTAGAGAGTAAGAAAGGAAACAATGGAGATGAAGTCGCTAAGCTGCGTGTCGAGATTGAAGGGTTGCGCGCCATGTTACGTACTGGTCAAGTGGCGTCAACCTCCGAAAGCACCTTTGACAGGTATAAACGAGAACTTGAGGACGACAAGGCCAGATCCGATCGACGACTCGCAACTATGGAGGAAGAGATTGCTAGGTTAAGAACACTTAACGAAGAGGTGAATGCTGCTGCTGATGTGTGGAAAAACGAAGCGCTTCGGCCGGGAAACAAACGAGGCAGCGTGGTCGTTACCGCTACTCCGGTGCCTGGAACCAGGACTCGGGCTCACATGGAGACAGTGGTTTCACCAGCGGTGCACGATCTTAAGCTCAAAGAGAAAGTGGAACATCAGGAACATGAGATAGAACTCTTGAAGGAATGGAGATTGCGTGAACTGAACAGACGGGGTCAGGCGGAACAAGAGGTTGACCGTCTGAAAGAGAAGATGGCGAGGCTTGTAGTTGAAAGGTCTACTCCTATGGCGTCTAACCTGAAGGCGCGATTAGACAAGGCGGCCACAACCACGGAGAAAGGTAAGAAACAGCTAAGTCCGGCCGCGCTGGCAGTAGAGGCTAATGATCGAGAGGCGTTCCTGGTTGAAACTCGTAAGGCGTTGAAACCATTAAAAAAGGAGAAGATCGTAGCATTGTGTGCTAAAGAAGGCGTATCTTAATCTACTCTCAAAAACCAAGGAAGATCTGGCTCAGAGACGGGCTGAAGTGGCTTTTGGTCAGACTCGTGATGGGACTATCAAGAAAGGCGGAGTTGTCATTCACAATGTAACGGATGGTGAAGAAGGGGGCGGGGGGGAACGACAGGACCGAGGTCAATGATGACTCGGCCACTTCGTAGGTTCGTTCCCGAGCGCGTCGTGTTTTTGGAATCTTCTTCGCTGTTGTGTTCGCGTACGTTCGTTGTCAAATGAGTGGGTACGACGTAGATGTCTTAATTCCTTGCTCCTTCTCCTTGTGTTGTCATTGATTGATTTGGGTCAGATCCCATGGGGTGTTAAGCTGGGCGGGTTTCTTCGACACGTAATCTTGAGTGATTTTGACTGTGAGACGACTAAGGGACCGTTGGTTTATGCCTTATTCTCGCCATGGTGTTGGCACTTGTATATTGGGACCACGAACAGGGATCTGCACACGCGGTGGGGAGAACATGTGTACCGTTGTTGTAACTCTGGAGCTGAGAATGGGGGTGGTAGGAACGAGAAGCTGTATCGGTGGCTCCGACGTGTAGGCGTCCATAAGTATATTGCTATACCTTTACGTGTTTCGACTGAGGAGGAGGTAAGATCCTGTGAGAAATTCTTCATTCGGTTGTTTTCCCCTTCGTTGAACGTTATAGATAAGGTTCGTAGATCTAAACGATCACGTCCGGGGTTACAAGAGAGGAAGAGACATGCTAAGAAAGGATTGAAGACCGATCGAAGGGTGGATCTGGGCTCAAAGTCGCTGCTTTCCCTTTTTCCGAGTTATGGAGGTCAAACCCGTAGTCTTCAGTCAATTCTGGATAAGTGCACTGATGTATCGAGTCATCGAGTTGTTGTTGTTTGTCGAGGTGGTGAGTTACTTTCGGACAAATGGAAGCTTCTTAGGCGGATGTACGGTGGGTCCATTGTCTCTTGCGTTTTCGATCGTGGTTTGTTTCGGCATGCTCGAGGTTGGCTTAAGGATGGTGTCACTCTCACTTTCGAGTCTATTGTCCCTTTCCTTAGCCGGTCCCTGGCCCTCAAACCTTCTCTCATCCCTCTACTCAGCCATCCTCCTGCTCGCTTATCTCTTCGTTCCTGGTCGTCTGAGTCTCTTGTTGCCGCGTTCACGGCGGTTTGCACATTCAAAGAGAAGCGGTCATGAGGAAGGCTCCGATGTATTCTATCCAAATGTATCGTGGAGAGATTTGGTGTCCATGTGCGGGAACGATTGGTGGTGAAGTTAGTATACAACGATAACATCCAGAAATCCAAGGTTAGAAGGATTTGCGCACGGCTAATTCATGAGTTGGAAATTCCGTTGGTGTGGAAGGAAGTGTTGGTTCGTTGAATGAGAGTTGTATGGCGCAGAAACCGTACGATTGGATATTTTCTGCACAACTTCCGGAAGTATGCAAGGAGTAGTGATGTTGAGTGCTGTTGCGAGTCGGTTGTCAGCAAATTCCCGTCGCTCGATGGTCACGTGTCCGTTCGAATTTCGGAGTTAGAGATATTCCCACCATGGATGCAGAATAGTAAGAATATACTTAGACCGTCTCGACGACATTCCTCCATGACTCTTAAGCGGGAAATTCTCGATGCTTTCCGCTTTCATTCGTCCATTCCTTCACTTAAGTCTTCCTCTTCCACCTTTGATGATCTCTCCTCCTGTTTCTGCGTTACTGATGGAGTTTCGATGATTGAGCGTACCTACAGTGAAGATGATGTTTTATCCTTCCGAGATATGTTAAGCGGTATGGTGTGCTTCCCGCTCGACCATAACATGGGAGGCACATAGGGGGGATGGCGAAACTGTTTTCTAACAACCCGTCCTTCAAGTTATGGGAGGTTGATGAACGTTGTGTGTTGGATGATGTAGCAGTTTGTTATAAGACCAAGGGGCTGGAGACTGTGGGGAAGTGGAAGAAAGATTGTGAATTGGGAAGAGCTTATTGTCTACCAAAGCATAAGGATACCGAACGTTGGAGACCAATCTGCCCCTCCTACTCGGAAGGATCTGCAGTAGGGGGGAAGCTAATTTCCAAGGCTGTCAACTGTGATTTGTGGAGTTTACCCCGGCGTTCTAACCTCAATTTGAGATGTGTAGATGATCTTGTGTCTGGACTAGAGGCGGTCAACAAAGGTGTTAAGAAGGAAGAAGGGTTGCTGGGCGCGTCCTTTGACGTCAAGGAGATGTTCTCTAACCTCCCCCACCCTTCTATCCTTCGGGCGGTTTCTTGGGTGATCGACTTTTGGAAAGATAGGGAGTGTATGGGTGTCGCAGTCAAGAGGAGGGGGAGAGGTGCGAAACTTGTGAAGAAACGAAGTGAAGATGGTTGGGTAGTGATGAAGTTTGAGATCATTTTTTCCTTCGTGGAGTTTGAGCTCTGCAACACGTTCGTGTCGGCTTCGGGTTGTGTGCTGCAGCAAGAAGTTGACATTCCCATGGGCAAGTCCTCCAGCCCAGCGCTCGCCTGTCTTTTGTGTGCCTTTAATGAGTTCCTCTTTCTGTCTTCCTTGAGTTCGGATAAGGCACTGTTTCATGGTCTTCGACTCGTTGATGACGTTTCGGTTTTCGTCAGGTACCAGAAGGGGGACAAGGTGTCGCTGATGAGAGCCAGACAGATTCTGGATGAATTTCAGGGCAGTTACGACAGTAATTTGATTTTGGAACAAACTAGCATAGGTGACTGCTGGGACTATATTGGGTGTGTGATTAAAATCTTCAACGGAAGTAATGAGGTAGTAAGTCTCCCAATCCACAAGAACCAGAGAGTGCCGGTGGAAGAACGGTTGATTTTTCAGAGTATACAGGATTACTGTTCGTTCTCAAGCAAACAACAGAAGATAGCTGTAGTTGGTTCGTTTCTACATCGTGGAAGGCGTTTTGCTACCGTCCCGGGCACTGAACTTCCCTTCCTTTTTTCTTTAAAGATGGAACTGTGTAAGCGAGCTTACCCTGATGACATTTTTGACGATGCTTTGATCAAATTTTCCCGAAAATTTGGAGGGCTATGGCATCAATGGTTGCATGTGCTCACGGGCTGGGGCAGATTGTTCATTGATAAGAAGTAGTTTTGGTTGGACCACCAAAGATCGTTGGTGCATGAACAAGTTGGTGATTCAGGGGATTTGAAGTCTGTATCTTTGTTTTCCGGTGTGTATCAGTACTAGGTCTGTGGTGATTCGAATTACTGACGTCGTTGGCTTGAGAGTTAAGTGTGGAGGGATTTGAAGCCGGTATCGTTGTTTTCGGACTGAGGGGTTCGATGCCTTTCGGTTGCTATAAGTTGAGTGATTGTGGGGTTCGAACAGGTAACCTTTGGTATGAACAGTAGGAAGCGGCCTTTTTGTATTAAGATACGCTGCGGACCTTTGGTATGTGTCTATGAGGGCTCAATACCGGTACCTTTTGTTTTTGATAGTTGTTATAGGACTCCCGGACGTAAGTATTACGGTGACGCACGGAGCGGGCTATGATGTGCGACTACGGTGTGGACTCGATACCGGTACCTCTTGATCCGGTAACTGCAGTAGGTGTGTCGGGTGTAAGTGTGTCGGTATTTTCTGAGGCTAAGTATGAGGCGTGACTTCTGTTTACATTGAACCAGGGTACATGAATTTTTTCTTCTTTTTCTTTTTTAGGAAATTTTCATAGTAGCGTTGGTTTAGTCAGTAGCCCTATAATCTGAACTGCTAGTAGTAGGAACTCCCTGGTTTTCCTTAAAAGATCAGTCAAATCTATTCCATATCGACAGACCCCTGATGAGTGCTGGCATTGGCGGCCAGCCGAAACCGGTCGGGTCGCTCGCCAACCGAATTCACATTCGGATTGTTCTTCATGACTATTTTACGTAACGTCGCGTTCGGGATTACTTTGACTTGGTCGTCGTCTTCCTCCTTTCCTTCCCCTNAATTCACATTCGGATTGTTCTTCATGACTATTTTACGTAACGTCGCGTTCGGGATTACTTTGACTTGGTCGTCGTCTTCCTCCTTTCCTTCCCCTCCTTTCCCTCTCACTTATCCTTGTTGTCTGTGTGCAATGGTCGTATGCATGGTTGTTCCTGATTCTGCCGTGATTACTGCTATCCTAAGCTTGGTGAAGTAGTGTCGTTATTTCGACAGCATGCTGTTAACGGCTGGAGTTAGTTCTTTAAGTGTGATAGGGGATTCTAATACTTGTGATTCTGAGTCTGAAAGGATGTGTATTGTCACATCCCACAGCATGTGCTCTAGGTGGGGAGGGACGATGGAAGAGTTGGGGGGTTTCTCTGAGGTGAATAGTTGTTCATAGAAGAGTTTAACATACTCACAAATGGTTGCTGAGTCTTTAGCGGAGGGTTTCGAGATGTCATCCAGGTGGGTTTGGGATATTCGCAGCCCGTCAGGGGTGCGTTTTATGCCCCTGAGAACATTTTCCGTCGTCGTTCATTATGCAGTCAAGGCTGGAAAAACAAGGCATGGCAGTTTAGGGGGTGGTGGCATCTTATTTGAAACTGCAGTACCGGTAGCTGCCCGTGGGACCGCACGGGTTTTGGTCCAGGACCACGTAGGACCGGTAGCTGCGCATAGGAGGCCAAGGAGGCCGCAGTTCTTTTTCGAAATTGAAACGGTGCGGGTCCACTTTTCTCGAATAGCAGAGTTCCTCGAATAGCATACGTACACATTGCATTCGAATACCTGTACCCTTTCTATTCGGATTCCGAAAAAAAAAAACTCTTGTATTCCGATAAAATTACTTCTTTTTGTTGGAGGTCAACGCCTGCCCTTGTGCTCCCCGCCACTGACATGCTGCATGCTGCAGGTCTCTCTCTCTCTCTCTCTCTCTCTCTCTCTCTCTCTCTCTCTCTCTCTC
>BFEA01000063.1:3401473-3417725 GCA_003427395.1 Chara braunii
CACACACACACACACACGCACACACACACACACACTATGACACACACAGACACACACGAAGTCCAGGAGTCGCACACACACGCACGCATGGAGTCATGAGATAGTCAAAGGCACAGGCCTACAATCTTCCCCCGAATACAAAGTACGGTCATTATAGCTGAATTTGTGGTAGCTTTCAGTGTCAATACAGCTATAATGACCGTACGTTGTATTCAAGGGAAGAAGGTAGGCAAGGGCATAACTCAAAGAAGAAGAAGAAGAAAGCGAGACTCCAAAGTCTCCTGAACGGACAACTATGCTCAAAAGATATACATGAAGTCCCAGCAAGGCGAGAAGAACTCGTCTGTGAAGGCGACTTCATGTGTACCTTTTGAGCATAAACTTCACTGCCAATAACGATGTCGAGGCCGGGGCTTTCGCAGTCTACAGTGTCATGGAAAAGGAACCATCTACCCAGTTTAGCTTACAGGGACAGAGCTGAGAGGCCTGCAGGGGACCAACCCCCTTGAAAGACGTGCAAGAAATTCAAAGACTTAAACCACCAGTAGTACTTGCCCCATACATCGGGGGCGAGCCTGATGCCGTATTCGCGAATCAACTTTCGGGCCTCAGCCTCCGAAGCGAAATGACTGGCAGCGCCAGCCAAAAGGAGGGCGCGACACTGGGCTTCTTTTTGGCGCGCAGGGCATTTTGAGGGTCCGAGAAAAGTGTGTCGGAAGTACTGGTAGTGCCGCAACTTTCGGGGCTCGGCCTCCGGAGCAGAATGACTGGCAGCGCGCTGGCGCCAGCCAAAAGGAGGTCATTCCGCTTCCCTTCTTTTTGGCGCGCATGGCGAAAAAGTGCCTCTGAAGTACTGGTGATTTAAAACGCCAGTTCACGCCTGCGCACTGTTCAATGTTCATCGTGGTGTTGCAGTACACAGCAACCGGCCCTGGGGGGTTAGGCACCCAGGTAGCTGCCTCAAAGGGCTGCAAAAACTGAAACTTGCCTGCAGAAGAAAGCTTGATTCTGCCTAAACCATGGCAACCGGCCGGACGTCAGGACCGGAATCCAGATGGTCCGGTTGTCTGGGTATGGGTCCGGTGTCTGGTCCGGTAGGTCTGGATTGGGCCCAATTTTGAAAAATTCAAAAAAAAATTTGGGGGGGCCTAGGACGTTTTTGGGTCCTAGGCTGCCCCCAAAAAATGCCCCCGGTATTTTTTAGCCGTTTCAGGGCCTACCGGACGCGGCCAGACGCTGCCAACAGCTCCCCCTGCTGTTGTACTACACTGGTAGTTCATCGGATGAGGATGAGTCCAATTCAGAAAATGAAGCGCTGTCTGCAAAGCACCACAGAACATCAACCTAGAGAGAGAGAGAGAGAGAGAGAGAGAGAGAGAGATTAATGATTTTGGTCAGATCTGAGATTCCGCCTTGGATCTCGTCCTGACCAGATCTCTATTTTTTTTTCTTTTATTCTTTTCTTTTTTTTTTCCTGTTCTTACGCAGATCTGAATAACTTAACAGTTAAAATTTTAAATTTTCCATATGAATATGAAGTATTAGAAAGTCTAAGGGCGTACTCATACAGCGGTGGCAATCTAGCAAAATCTGCTGAATTTTCTTTCCCATGTTTGCTGAAATAGTACCCCGCCCAGTCACACATGGGTTGCAAATCACAAAGGACACGAGCGGGACTCTCTGGCAATTGCAACATTGCTGCCTATCATGGTCACAAAGCGCGGATTTTTTTTTAACAATTCCCAAAAGGCTTTGCGATGGCCAAAAGAGAATTTGCCACCACCTCTCGAGGTGGTGGCAAAATGCCCATCCCCGCAGCCCCCCCAGGCCGCTGACAAATACTACCCCGTTTGCAATTTTGGTGGTCGGAAAACCCTAGTGTGACTCTAACAGCATAGCAGATTTTGCGATTTAGCAAAAAAAAACGCTAGTGTGAGGGCGTACTCACACAGCGGTGGCAATCTAGCAAAATCTGCTGAATTTTCTTTCCCGTGTTTGCTGAGATAGTACCCCGCCCGGTCACACATGGGTTGCAAATCACAAAGGACACGAGCGGGACTCTCTGGCAATTGCAAAATTGCTGCCTATCATGGTCACAAAGCGCGGAATTTTTTTTTTAACAATTCCCAAAAGGCTTGCGACGGCCAAAAGAGAATTTGCCACCACCTCTCGAGGTGGTGGCAAAATGCCCATCCCCGCGGCCCCCCAGGCCGCTGACAAATGCTACCCCGTTTCCCTAGTGTGACTCTAACAGCATAGCAGATTTTGCCATTTAGCAAAAAAAACCTCTAGTGTGAGTATGCCCTGAGTATGCCCTAACTTCAAAGTTCAAAGTTCTGTTTTTTCCTGAGTTTCGTACTCTTTTCTGACGTAACTTGGGATTGGTCTGTCGAGAACTGGTTTCAAGTGTTGTGTGAGCCTTTGTGGATGTCTGTGACCGTAAGCTGTGGTTTGTACTGCTTATTACTACTGTTTTTTTTTTTGTTTTTGTTTTTTTTTGTTTGTTTGTTTTTTCTCGGTCCGGACATTTTTGTGTCTGGTGTACCAGTCCGGACGATCCGGGTCCTGTCCTGTCTGGTTGTCCGGTGCCTGTCCGGATTACCGGACGTCTGGACCAGTCCAGACAAATGTCTGGGCCTCGGTCCACACATGTCCGGGTCTGGGTCCGGGTCTGCGGTTGCCATGGCCTAAACCCTAAACCCTAACTCCAGGCAGCGGAACCTACCGGTAGTGTTCCACCCATAAACTGCGGCGCTCACTCCTGACCTCTCTCTTACCCTCTTTCTGCTGCCCTCATACTGCACAGAAATAACCAAGCGCCCAGGTATCTGCTCCCAGCCTTCGTCAAAAAAAATAAAAAATATATTGAAAAAAAACGGAATGTGAAAACTCCGGCGGCCGTCATTGGGGTGTGGTGGAACACCGCACATTCCCAAAAAAAAAAAAAAAAAAAAAAAAAACAACTCACATTTTCAATTTCGAGTATTGTGAAGTGGTATAGGAATCGTTCTGCTGTGCTTACCGTCTTCCGTCGTATAGAGCCTGTGGTGCTCTTTATGTACAGAGACGCCTTTGTTTTTTTCCCTGTGAAATTCTCTCACCAAAGGGGTCGCAAGTTGAGGTGGGGGCAAAACCCGCGGAATGTTACCTTTGTTTTTTTCCCTGTGAAATTCTCTCGCCAAAAGGGTCGCAAGTTGAGGTGGGGGCAAAAACCCCGCGAAACATTCCTTGTTAACGGAGACACCTTTGTTTTTTCCCCTGTGAAATTCTTTCGCCTACCTGCTCCTAAGGCCGACCCCTCCAAACATACCTACCTCTCACGGTGGAAGGGGTATTGCTCGTTGCCCCTCGCCCCAGTGGTTAAGAGGCCCTTAAGGGTGCAGAGTTGGGGCCGCCAAAGGGGGTGCCGCTACCTCAAAGACCGAGCCCCCAAAGACCGAGCACTTTGGCAGTCATCGAGTAACTGCGCCTCCCTTTTCATTGTCCCCCACCCCCCATCGAGTAGCAAGACAACTGTTATGACCCTGGCCAATTTCGAGATACACATCCACTGGAAAGTACAATGCCATCCAATTGCGGAAAGAAATGAATGAACTTGAGAGGAGAGAGAGGAGTAGAAGAAGAAGAAGAAGAAGATGTACACCAGCAAAGACAATGACAAGGCTCTTCTTCTTCGCCCAACAATCCCCTCCTCCTTATCTCCCCCTCCTCTTATTCATAAGAAATAATAATACAATGTTGAATGACTGGTCCAGAATCAATGTCCGAGTCCCTCTTCTACTGCAGGTATCACTCAAGGTCCACCATAGCCATGGCCGCCTCTCCCACTCTCATAGGCCGAGGCTATGGCGGACTACTAGGCCTTGCTCCGATGCCCAAAGGACAACACAAAGCAGCTATGGCTGCTCGGACTTAGGCCGCCATGCCCAACCCTGCCCTGAAGCTTCTTGGTGTGGCTCCTCCCGGTTGGGGACTCCTTGCTGCAGGGCCCACCAAGGTGATGAAGATGGCTGCCACCATAGCCAGGTAAGTACCCCTGGCGCTCCTCCCCCTTCCTTCCTTCTTCCTCCTTCCTCCCTCTCGTCCTTCTTCTTCCTCCCCAGCAGCGCTGCTCCAGCTTAGCGCTGCTCCATCCAGCGCTCCACCAGTGTGTCGCCAAACTTGCACACCGAAAAAGAGGCCGGGTCTTCCGCCCGGCCGGAAGATATAGCGGCCTGCTTTGCCTCTCAGGCGGTGACTTCCAGGCCGCTGGCCTTCCCAAGCAACCGGTACCTCCTCCTCTTTTGGAGGGAACATCACTGCAGACTCTGATATTTCAGGCCCTAGACTCAGACTGGTACCCGCTAGACCTAGCCTACACTACCAGCCTCTAAATATGCCACTTTTGTCTTCTTCTGCTCGGCCTCCGGCATGCTGGGTGCAGTACCGGCCTACCCACTACTTGAGTGCTTTTTCCCCGCTGCGACCCTTCAAAGCCACGGCCACAGGTAAGTACCGGCCCTGAGGGCCCAACGAAAAATCGGTTGCCACATCTCTTGCTGCAGTCAATGGTCAGCGACTACGTGGCGTCACGTGTGATCTCTGACGTGGAGTTTCTTTTTTCGTCCAGTTACACTACAAAAATCTGACGTGGAGTTTCCTTTTTTGTCCAGAGACGACGTGGAGTTCCTTTTTTCTTTTTTCTTTTTTTCTTTTTTTCCTTGTTTTTTTTTTTGGTGGAGGTGGCCAGGTCCACTATCAAAATCTGACGTGGATTTTCCTTTTTCGTCCAGGAACACTAGAAAAATCTGACGTGGCGTTTCTTTTTTTCGTCCAGGTACACTAGAAAAATCTGACGTGGAGTTTCTTTTTTCGTTGCAGTCAACGGCCAGCGATGACGTGGCGCCCCACGACATCTCTGACCATTGCTCCCCGTAGTCCGTACTCTCTCTATCCGCGCCCTACCGTCGTCCGTCGTTGCCCGAACATAACGCACCCCCTGAAAATGAACGTATCCAAGCAATGTTTCCCGCCCGATACACTCAACGTAAGGGTGCGTTCTGTTCGGGGGAACACGGTATCTCTCGGTTGACCGGAAGTTTTCCCGCCGATTCTTTAGCGTTGACATCAACATGTCAACAGCTGTTACCCGCCCTTTTTCCGCTGACTTTCGCGCCGTAAACCAAAACACACACTCCCGATTTCCTCCCCCCCCCATAGAATTGTTCCCTTTTTTTTCTTTTTATTTTTGTCCTTTTCCCTCCCCTTTATAGCTTCTAGTGATTTCCCTCTTGCAGAGCATCATTTCTCGATTTATGCGTGTCATCCTTCATCAACCCATCATTTTTTTACATATATTTTTTATTATTTATTTATTTTTAACCCATCATTTCAAATTGCGACCTGTCAGAAAAAAGAATAATTTCAATTTTTCAATCGACGCTCGAGTCTTGGCTAATTGATCTGCCAACACAAGAAAAGTGTTCTGGGTGTGCAAGACGATTTTCTCTTTTTGTTTTCTTCTTTAGGGGGAGCGGGATGGGGAGTTTAGAGGGGGCGGGGGAACACTAAATTCAGCCCCCGCGCTTGCAACGATGCAAAGGGAAACATAGCCAATACCAGCCGTAGCCCGCTTCAGTTTGAGAACGGCTAACCTAGCCCCTTATGGATGAACATGGACGTGCACAAGAACAAGTGCACAATCTGAACCTGGAAGTATTTACATACATTCTCACCAGATGCACTCCAGCAGAGCCGCCCGAGAGACTTACACTCAAGAACGATACTTCACACTCCTGGCGAGACACAGAGAGAGAGAGAGAGAGAGAGAGAGAGAGAGAGAGAGAGAGAGAGTCTCTCACACACACACACACACACACACACACAGTCTCTCACACACAACACAGAGAGAGAGAGAGAGAGAGAGAGAGAGAGAGAGAGAGAGAGAGAGAGAGAAAGAGGAGGAGGAGAAGAAGAAGAAGAAGAAGAAGAAGAAGAAGAGCTGATCAAGACACAGTCGAGCGCTGAATTAAGGAACGCATGAGGTTGAGCGCACGGCCCGCGTGTCCCTCACGCACTCATTTTTCGAAAAGGTACAAACCACTTTGAAATCAAGCTCAGAAGCAGAAAGGAATGTGATATACATATTTATGTATTTTTATTGTCGCAGTGTGTATCGGAGCGCAAAGGCGGAAAAAGACAAAACAGGGAACGGAAAAGAAGTAAGAAAGGAAAGAGGCCCGCCTGTTCATCATCACCTCTTACGTACAAGGCCAGCCACGTGGATGACAGGTTGCTGCACCGGCTGCCCCCATCCCCGTGTGTCACAAGGAATACACACAGAATATTTCTGAGGGGTTATCGGTTCATGTCATTTGTAGACGGAATCTGGCCTACTTCCCTGCCAGGTACATCCTGGATGGTCGCAATGTGGTTCAGCCCTACCATTTTCCCTTGACGTATTCATAAACAATCGACATCTGCGAATACACCGACGTAACGGTATACATGACAAGAACTCGCCTGACCCAAATCGCGCCCAGGTGAGGTAACCGAACTTAGGAAGTGCGAATGCGAGCACGACCCACGCCCTCTCGTCGGATGCACCTGACCCGAATATCGGCCAGGTACAACAGGGCTCTAAGCAGAACACGAATTGGCACACTCTGCAAGGACGAGCATCGCACCGTCTTCGATGCACCTAACCGCTAGATTACGTCGAGCAATGACCAGATACAACGCATCTGGCTAATGTCAGCTCAGGCTCGTTAGCCCAAGGCCCATTTCTCTGGCCATACACCCACTGGCACTTTCCTTCATGTATCTGACCGCAAATACGGCTGGACGTGGATGCATGTGGCTGCAATTACGTCCAAAGCTTCGTTAAAAAAAACATGTGAGAACGCCCTCGCGTTGTGATTTGGGTACAAGAGACTCGAACGTGGGTTCAAGTCATTCCTGTTTTTCTTTTTTGACCGCAATTACGGCCGGACGTGGATGCATCTGACTCCACTCACGTCCAGAGCTGAGTTAAAAAAAACAAAAGTTGTGAGTACGCCCTCAGGCTGTAATCCGGGCTAAGGAGATCCGGAGTCAGGCCCCGCTTGTTGAAATTCCTCAGTTCTGGCCGTCGATATGTACAACCTACGGTCACACATGAAGGCTACGTGTAAATTGAAATTCTTGTTTTTTTTTTTTTTTTTTTTTCATAGCGAAATTGCATCCGTACCCCACTTAACGATGGGCATAACCGCGATATACCCAGTCGAGCGCCCAACTTGCATCTATACCCAGACCCTGCTCAAGTCAGCCCGGGTGTGGTCCCATTAGCAGTAGGATAGGAGTTTGGCCGATCCAGTGTGACACGGAGTGGCAGCGGGATGACAGGTTCATTACGAATTTCTGGGGTGAGAAAACAGGAGGAAGGCAAAAAAAAAAAGAAAAAAAAAAGGGGCCCCATAGATCAAGAAATGGTCCAAAGAAAACGGGCGCCGCTTGGACAGCGCTAACGCGCGGTTCCCTGCGGTACCAAGGTTTCATTTTCGGTATTCTAAAGGGTACCGCAGCTGCCGCTCCACCCCATAGCGAAGCTATGGAGGTTAGGGTTGGGTACGCCGCCTTCACACTGAAGCGCAAACAGCCTTACAGGCTGGGTGGAACCCGACCATGAGCGGCCCGTAGGAATCCTCTGGGACCTTTTGAAGGAAGACGTTTCGAGGGCAACTGGCAAAAGGTTAACGCCGGAGGAGCCGGAGTTTCTCGCCCTTCGAAGGTAACTCGGTTGTAAGCGACRACCCAAGCCAAGGTGCTATGSATCGTTGAGGAAAACTGGAGGTATAACGATCCTGTCCCCGTCCCCGTTTTTGTGGTGGTGGAATAGTGGTGGTTACTTATTCCAGTAATAGTGGCCTCTAACCTAAGTAAGTTAAAGTGGAAGGTCATTCTCTTTGTTGTCTGACGTGCTATTATCAGTATGGCGGCCCCAGCCAAAGTCTATTTGAGAGAAGAAAAAGAGCAAATTAACTCACTATTTGAGGCGTGTTTCAGGGATGGCATCTTACCCTCCGGTCTGGATATCGGAGTGGTTGAGTTAGGGGATGATTTTGCTCGATTTGATCTGAATGAGAATTTTTCAGAATTGAACCTAACATGGTTACGTGAGCATGCAATCACCATCCTGTTTCAGGAAAGAGCCTCGATCTCATCGAATGACACCAAGAAGAAACTTGTAAGATCATATGAGGATTCTTGGTATGACGCTGGGCTGATTCCTGATTCTGTGAAACGGGGCCATTACCAGAATGAAGGCAAAAACCTGGCCTCATTCGTCTCGTCACAGTCAACGGTTATTGAATGGCTCAAAACGAAGAAGGAAGACTTCTTGGATTTGGGGGGCAAGACGTACAAACTCACTTTTCTACCCTGGATGACGCTGCTTGAGATGAAAGAGTTCAAAGAGGTTGACTCTAAAGTTTGCTGGATTCGATGTCCTAGAGTGCCCTTTCAGCTTTTTGCAGCTCTTCAGACTGCGGTAGAGAAATCCTTTGGCGCAGTGCTAAAAGTACACCCATTTGAGGAATATGAAGAGGAACCTGAGCTCGGTACAGTGCGCTTTGACCTGGAATTTAATGCCCGTAAATTAGTTAAACCTCGACTCCTGGTGGGCATTCCTCGTCAGGGGACATATTACTTCGAGGTTATTTCGGCAGCTACGCCATGGTGTGCCACATGTCGTACTAATTATCATACGAAAAAGGACGCCTGCTGTCCGGCTTATGAAGACCCTGATCCCTTTACGACACAAACGAGGCTGAAAGTGTATCTGACGGACCCACCCTTTTCAGGTTTTGTACCGCTAGGGGAGGATCCGCCGGTTACCGGTTTCAGACGATTTACTGCTCGAAAACAACCAGTGAATCAGAAGACCCCGGAAGGTAAACCAGACCCTTCTGTTAAGAAGGGTAATCCAACCTCCCGGTCTTCTTCTCACCACGGTTCAGGAAGTCAAAAAGGATCAAAGAAGAATGACCCGGTGAAGTCACGGAGCAGTAACTCGATGGAGAGCCTTCAAAAGTCTCAAGGGTCGGGTACCAGTCACAACTCGGCCTCGATGCATCACTCGGGATCGGGAGGAAGATTAACCCCTGGTTCAGGTAAGGGAACGGAACACACCCCCACTCAAAAGAACGCGGTAAACGGGGATGCGAAAGAAGAAGAGGAACAAAACGGCAGAAGGAGTGTGGAACGTAATGCCCTGGTTCAGGCGGTAGACGCCGTTATCAGCAAGGGCAAAGCAAAGAATAAAAGGAGTTCGCACTCGCCCTTCAAAAGATCCAAAACCTTGGACGTTGTGGAGGATAGTAGAGATGGAGGAGATGGCAAATGTTACATTTATGAGTCAGATTCGGAATCTAGCAGGGAGTCTTTAATTAACAGAGACTCGGGGAATAGGAAAGTGGGTCATTACATTGCATTGAAGGAAGCACAACCCCTTCCTACCTTAGGGCGGGAGGATAAGGACATCCCAAAAATCCTGATCCCCCTATTGTGTGCTAATTCTGACAAGGGAATGATGGTCCTTGCGTCTCAGACGAATAATGGATCGCTGGAATTGGCTACAACAGCAGCAGACGCACCACTTACAGGCAATATTATTATGAAGAAAGTGGCCAAAATTATTCCAGAAGGACTGAAAACTCGCCTAATCTCCCAGTCTCGGGTGGAAGGGCAAACTGTGGAAACATTTACAGGGAAGAAGGCACGGTTTTACTATGCTCTGATGGAAGTACAAATGAGTGATGAAACGAACAGCATCATTGCAAGGCAAAATCGCAGCTGATTTCCCCTTGCTTCTTTGTCCTCCCCACTTAATGAAGATCTGCAGGGCATCCGGGTGATCCCGGGGGTCTCGGCGGCAGTAATTGCTAAGTGGCTGATGACGTCGGCACAAAGGGATTTAATCCTTACACCTTAAATTCTCCCCTTGCTCCAAGTCCCGTGGGAAAAAACTTCAAGAGGAGAGGACAGTCGACGCAGGAAGCAACCACAGGGACTGCGAGGAGAAGGATCTGGCAACGGCATCCAATTGGTAGTCGGTCGTGCAACCTCCCATGCCTCTTAGAGGCAAGCTCAGACTTGCTTCTTGGAACGTGAGAAGACTGTGCGACACAGGTGGTAAACAAAGACGGAGTCGTCTTAAGTCGTGGTTATACGGGAAAGGAATTCAGATAGTATGTCTCCAAGAAACTAAACTTGACGAAGCTCGCTATAGTGAAATTCAAAATTGGTGGTCCGGACAGAAATTCTGGTCGCCTGCACAAGGCACAAGAGGAGGGACGACAATTCTAATTCACAGGAATTTGGACGCAATAATCATTGACTCTATGGTTGACTTATGGGGGAAATGGGTTTGGGTGAAATTTGAAATAGGAGCACAGATCTGGACCGTTATGTCCATTTATGTACCCGCGGAATACAATGAACGTTTGACTTTTCTAGCAAGCCTCCCATGCCTAATTCCAGATTGTGACAATATTATCCTTGCAGCCGATTGGAATACGATTTTAACCCCAGGTTTGGATAGTCCCAAGGCAGGGCCGATCAGAGTGGATAGTAGACTGTTGCATAGCTTCTTACTTTCACAAAATCTGATAGATGCATACCGGATGCTTCACCCATCCGCCCAAGCCTTTACCTGGTTTAGCTTACAAACACCACCTGCCCGTAGAAGACTGGATTTCCTTCTGATGAAGGGGCAACCGCGGCAAGATTGCACAGATGTGGATATACTCTTTTCAGATATTTCAGATCACAGGCCAGTGGTAGGAGACTTTCAAATCAGTGGAACCCCGAAAAGGGGCCCGGGTTACTATAAATTGAATGTGTCCCTTCTGAAGGACCCAGGGGTTGTTCATTGGGCACAAAGTCAACTAGAGGCCTGGCAGGGAGCGAGGATCCTATTTCCAGAGGAAACTGATTGGATGGAGGGTAGGTATTCACATACTGCAGCGTGCCTTCAACGTGTTTTCTCATATTATAGCCCAAAACAGACGAAAAGAGGAAAAAGTTATTGTACACAGAATTAAGATTGCAGAAGGGAATCTGGATGGAGATGGGGTTTCGGATGCGTACTAGTCTATGAAACGGAAACAGTTGCTAGTTAAATTGGAAGCTATGCACATTCAAGAACAGGAACAATGGAAATAATGGATTAGTCAAAAGAATATCATCACGGGCGATAGATTAACGAAAGAAACCTTTCGTCGTCTTATATTATGAAAAACACATTCACGGATGAAATCCTTAGCGCATCCATTCTCCACCCACCTGTTAATTTCCGAAGACCCACAGCAGATGTGTGAATTCGCTAAACTGTATTTTGAGGACATACTAACAACCCGACGACCATATGACAACATGGACTCTGATTTAAGAGTAACAAGCACCTTTTGGAATCGCTCTCAAAAGAGGATTTCTCCCGCAGCACGCTTGGACCTTGACAAACCCTTGACGCTAGAAGAATTATCAATAGCCGCCAATAGAATGGCAAAAGGCAAATGTCCAGGGGAGGATGGCCTCCCGATTGAGACCTATGTGGCTCTATGGCCTCAACTCGGCCCAATGTTGCTGAGTATTTTTAACAAAGTTCTGACAGGGGGTAAATTAAGTAAGAGTATGACTAAAGGGGTAATATCATTGTTATATAAGAAAGGAGATAAGAAGGAAATCCGGGACTGGCGTCCGATTTCACTGTTAAATGCGTCATATAAGCTATTGGCTAAAGCTCTGGCCCTTAGGCTAGCAAGGTACCTACCAGACCTGGTTGGAAATGAGTAGGGTGCCTTTGTAAAACACAGAGGCATTACTGAAAATATCGTTGCAACTATACAGGCTCTTGAAATTATTACCAAGGATAATTTGGACGTGGCCATCCTTTTACTTGATATGGAAAAAGCCTATGATCGGGTCGGATGGTCTTTTGTGATGACCACCTTGAAACACATGGGATTTGGCCTTCCCTTCTGTCGATGGGTCAGTACCATGTACTCAGACGCGATTGCTACAGTGATGGTCACTGGTCAGCAATCTGAGGAATTTCCCCTTACAAGGTCCCTAAGGCAAGGATGCCCCCTAGCGCCCCTTCTCTTTGTGGTACACTTGGACGTCCTACTAGATAACTTCCGTTTTAACGATGAAATAATTGGGTTAAAATTAAAAAATTGTATCCAATGGAAAGGGGGCGCGTTGGCGGACGACTTAACTATCGTCTGTCAAAACAGTAGAGAAAATATCAAATCTTTAAGAGTGGTACTAAACACTTATTGTGAGTTATCAGAGGCCACTATTAACTGGAATAAGTCATCCTATTTTTTGCCACCTTCCTATGAGTTACAAGTCAACTGGGGGTTAAAAACCGTTCCTACGGATGCATCGGAACGGTTTTTGGGTATACAAGTGTCACTGTCTGATAACTCGGAGTTTCAGGATACCTTGCTGGTGGAAAAATACTGCAACAGAATAACAAGTTGGACACAGACAAGACACCTCTCCCTTTTTGGTCGGGCCTTAATTCTCTCGACTGCAGCCGGATCGCTATTATGGTTCACATTAGCAGTCCATCTTCTGGGTAAAAAGGCGTATGGGCGAATCAAGACAGTGGCTGGGCGCTTTGTTTGAAAACCAGTAGCACAAGAACAAGAGGGGTATATGTCTAAGGTGGCGTGGGAAACAATTACGTTTCCCAGACACCACGGAGGGCTGGGCATTTTGGATCCCAAGCAGCAGAACTTGGCTTTATTGGCTAAGTGGCCAATAAAAGTGTTGACGGCGGCCTCAGATGAGTGCTGGTTATCCTTGGGCTTACAAATCCTAAGTGAAGAATGGTTGTTAAGTAGACAGGAAGATGTGCGTGCCTGCCTTCTAATTCCCTCCTACGTCAACAAACAACTCAAATCCAAGTTTTGGCGTGACGTCTTGTATGCCTGGAAAAAGCTGATGCCCATGGAGAGATCAACCGAACTCAAAGGACACAGTCCTTATTCAAATCCTTTTTGAGAACCCCTATATCCATGACGAATTAGGAAATTGGTTTTCAGCTCAAGGCTCCTCGGGCAATCTTGGAAAAGCTTGGATAGAGCGGGGCGTAGTCAGGATTAAGGATATCTGGAACGAAGACAAGCAAGACTGGGTTGAGGTGTCAGCTTTAAGGCAGAAACTGCTCAGAACTAGGGACGTGCAATTGAGGCTGCAGAGACTGGTTCAGGCTATTCCTGAAGACTGGGTGAGAATTCTACGGACGGACTCCATACCAGGAGATGGACTATGGGGAAGGAAACTCAATGAACATGGAGGTTATGATGTCTGGCAGATCAAGGGCCCGGCTTTAGAAGGAGGATTGGAAGCAATCGAGTGGCACAGGGCGGAAGACTCAACATTCACAAAGGAAATTTACCCTGGGGCAACAGGTAGGTAAGTTGGTGTCTATGAAAGGAATTGAAGAAATTGCAGTTCGGACTATGAGAAGCCAGCAGGATAAACAGTCTACTCGGACGAAGACTCTGTTAGTTGCGGATGGTAGACCAGTGAGTGCACTAGGTACCCACGTATCTGCAGTAGGTTGGTGGAGCACTCAGACGGGAAAACGGATTTGTTTAGATGAGTACAAACCCAAAGTGGGTGTTGGATCGCTGAGGTCTAAAGTAAAGAAGCAACCATATACTACAGTGCTGAAGAGACGGTCTGAACAAGACCTGCCGGCTATCTCCTTGGATCTGATGCAGTCCCTATGGCTCGATCTGAAAGGTATNCCATATACTACAGTGCTGAAGAGACGGTCTGAACAAGACCTGCCGGCTATCTCCTTGGATCTGATGCAGTCCCTATGGCTCGATCTGAAAGGTATACCCTCACAAAAATTGGCTAGTATGCTTTGGCAACAATCCTTACTGGCTACAGCTTCAGCTGTTTGGTTAGTGGCAAAAGGCATGGAGATCTCTATGACTTGTATCAAATGCAAATGGGGATGGGAAACCACAAAGCACCTATGGGTCACCTGTCCTGCTTCTCGGCGGATCTGGGATTGGTGGATTTATCATTGGGACAAGATCACGAAAAACAAATTCAGTTGGATGGATGAGTGGATTTTAACAGGCTGTGTGGTTGGGAAGGGTGAATGGAGGTACGTCGCTTTGGTGACTAGAGCAATCATTATGAAGGTGATCTGGGATGATAGGAATAATCAACTGTTTCACCGCCAGTTCATGTCGGACAATCAAATTAAGAAACGGATTGCTTCAAAAATAATAAGGACGATTCTGTGTGATTGGCGAAGGCGTAGGCAGACGACAACTGAAACAAGCCTGAATCAACGGAAGTGGTTTTGGGATACTTGGGGAAGGGACTTTGGCTTGTCTAAAATTGATGATAGGGGTAAGGTCTCCTTTTGTTCCTGGTTTTTGGCCACGATTGGTCATGAGGAACGCATTAGTACCCCACTGTGAGCATTGAACTTTCCCCCCATCCTGCCTGGTTTTACGCATGGGTGGGAGTATTTTGGTTAAAGGACAGAGCTTGGAAGTATAGAGCTAGTTTGTATCTGTTACCTCACCTTTTTTTTTTACTCTGTGCGTCAAAGCTTACTTTTGGAAAGCTTATTTTTGGAAAATGAAGTAGGAGGGGACGCTGGACCGGATTTCCAGCTAGGTTTTGGTCCTGTGGACCTATAGTGGTGGGAGTTTTWCTKAGYTTTTCAATTCGTCATTAGCTAAGCTGGGTTTGGTAAGCGAAACYGGCTGAGGCTGCCAGGATAACTCCGGGTGGAATTGTGAGGTCCCCGACCTCCTTCTGTTGCTACTTTGGAATATAATTTCAAGCTTTCCAAAAAAAAAAAGACAAAAAAAGAAAAAAAAAGACAAAAAAAAGAAGAAAAAAAGAAAAAGAAAAAAGAAACAGAGCCCTCCCACCTGAAGTCACGGCAGAGTGCTTCCCAGCCATCAGATCACAAATGATCTGATGGTGGTGGTTGCAACAACAGTGCAGAAAGTAACTGCCACATTTTCTGGAATAAACTCGACTTCTGTCAGCAGTGATCCTGACACCCTCCATATAATCCGTGATTGAAGGAGGGCTCCACCCAATGAGATAATTGCACAACAGCAAGCAAAATACTGCAAATCTTCTATCAGTGGGCCTATGGCCGACCCGCTTTTTTTTGGGGTTGGCCATGCCCCCAACGGATTGAAAAGATTTTGGCGGGAAGCTTCCTTTGTACCGGCATGCCCAGTGTTAAGGAGAGGAGGAGGGGAACCAAGATCTCCTTACTTTTTCGGGTAATACATGTAAAACACTGACCGTGGGATCACGGCTACTGCACGGCAGGATTTGGGTCACTCAACTGCCACACAAACTCTTTTCTATCCTATCCGGTTGCTTGTGGGACCATGCCCCCTCAGGAAGTAAGGGAAAGGGAAAGAGTAAATAATAATAATAATAATAATAATAATAATAATAATAATAATAATAATAATAATAATAATAAAAAAGGGAAAGAGAAGGAGACCTTCTCATGTCCGATTGGCATCCAGCCTTTGCACAGACGGCCTGCTCATCCCCCCTGCTCTGGGGTTGGCATGTGGCAGATCCACCACCACAGGAGATGACATTACTGGAATATAGGCCCAAAAGCGGGCTATAATCTCAAACAAGTCCCTCAGCAGCCACAGCATTAGAAGTCGCACAAGGGCAAGTGGCAAGTGGAATCTCGTGGGAGAGTGTCGGACCAATGACCACCATCTCCTCACTGACAGCCAGTCTGACAAATCTCTGATTCCTCAGGCAGTCTGACAAATCTCTGATTCCTCAGGCAGTGTGACAAATCTCTGATTCCTCAGGCAGTCTGACAAAGCTCTGATTCTCTGAAAATCAGAGAAGAATGAGTGTGTAGTACCTTCGGCGAAGCGGAGATTTGTCAGACTGGACTGGAGGGGCTGCAATCTCACATCAAGCCAATGATCGGCCTTCGCCTACAGCCAAATGGCCAAAATGTTAGGCCTGTAGAGGGCGGGAAACATTGCTCGTATACGTTCATTTTCAGGGCTGCAATCAGTGAACGTGGCTTGCAGCGAACAGAATGCAGGTGGATGAGACATTTTGCAGACCTTTTTTTTTTTTTTTTTTTAATAATTCGGACCATTTCTCGATTTATGCGTGTCATCCTTGCGCAGGGGCCATGCTAATCAATCTTCTCTGTATCGTTCCAATCCTTTTTTTTTTTTTT
>BFEA01000063.1:3417764-3461498 GCA_003427395.1 Chara braunii
TTTCTTTTTTTTTTTTTTTTTTTTTTTTTTTTTTCAATATCTTTTTTTTTTTTTTTTTTTTTTTTTTTTTTTTTTTTTCGTACGCAGGGGGGGGGGTAGAGTTCCAATCCTTTTAACGGATGTCCCGAAGGACACACAGACAAATTGCAGATCTAAAAATACTTTGAAAGAAACAGCTCTACTCCTCGGTGGTGTGACGGTGGGAGGGTACCGATTCTATCGATTCGAATCGATGAGGATCTGGGATTGGTGGACGAAATTATGGAACACGTGTAGAATGTCGTCCCATCGCACGGCTACCATGTGGGCCCGTGGCACCAGGGAAATGGACATCGTCAGCACCTCCTTTTTTTTATCTTTTCGGTCAGCAGATTTCCCACGCGCTTTTTGACTTTCTCTTTTTTGTCTTTTTGACTTTTTTGTTTGTTGGGTCTTTTACAAGTTGGGACCAGATTCTCGTCGATATGTGCGTGTCATGCTTCCTCTCCTCGCGCAGGGACCATGCTAAGCCCCTCGCCACACCACTGTCGACACGAAAACAGATGCAGGAATGCATCTGCCGCACAAAGTGGTAAGGTGCATCCATTGCTACTCATAGGTAACTGATGCATCTTGCCATCCTCCGCGGGAAGATGCATTCGATCGTTTTTCATTTCGACAGTGGTGGGGCGAGGCCCTAATTAATCTCTTCTCTATATCCATGTGACACTCCGTTTTTTTTTCAATTCTTTTGTGCCCTTTTCTTTTTTTTTTTTTTTTTAACGGAACAATGTGTTTATAAAAAGAGAGGGAGGTTTGTTTGTTTGTTTGTTTGTTTGTTTTGAGAGGGAGGGTTCCACGTTTCTTTGACAATTCCGAAAATGGTTCAGGCTATGAGCATACTCACATTGCGAGTTTTTGACATATTTCTGGATGGATTTGCGGCCAGATACATCCACGTATAGCCGTGAATGCGGTCAGATACCTTTGAGATACTGCTGGTGTGAGTTCGTACTTTTTTTTTGTTATCTTTGGTTCTTAAGAGCACGCCCTATTTCTGTTCACTTTTTCTCTCTTTCTTTCTTCTTCCCTCTGTTTCTCTTTCTCTGGTACTATCGAGTAATTTATTTATATGCTTTTACCAAAAAAAACGAGAAAAACGAAATGACTGTTAATTCGGCCCTCGGTCTCCTGAGATTGACCGACAAGATATGGCTGAACAGAAAAGGACAGGAACAAAAAGAAACATATAATACTGTAAAAAACGAAAAAGTCCAGTCAAAAAACAATTACATAGTAGTTGTGCAGCTCATTATAAACCTCATCAGAAAGGCACACACACACCACAAAAGAAAAACAGCGAAACGAGGAGCAAGCAGGACAAAGGAGGAGAAAAACGGCGGGAAACTAAAACGAGGGAGGGGAGGGAAAGAGTGAGTGAGTGAGTGAGTGAGGGAGGGAGGGAGGGGGGGAGGGTGGGGGGGAGGGAGGGAGGAAGGGAGAGGGACAGTACAAGTACGGCCTCGTTCCACCACTCGTCATTTGTGCCAAAAAGAACGAAATCTTCGGTTTTGTAGAACATGTAAAGATATGGTGTTTAAAAAAAAAAAAAAAAAAAAAAAAAGATACGCCGCCATGACTGGCCAAGATGAATGCACAAAAAAAAAAAAACGCCCCCATGATTTCTTTGTCCTTTGTGGGTGTGGTGAGTGGTGGGTGTAAAAAAAAAAAAAAAAAAAAAGGCCTGCCCCGCTAGCAGACACAACACTTTGCGTACCAGGAATGAGGGTTACCGTAGACGTAGTAGGATTTAGTGTTGTCGTCACCCTTACTTTGATGATTAATGTGGCCGGCATGTGTTTCTCGACGTCGCCGTAGGTCAGAGTGGTGGCGGGCATCAGCTCCATTTTTTGCGCGGGAAGTCCTTCCCAATCATTACCCAATCCATCGATCGTCACCCTTCCCGCCACAAATGGCGCGTTCACTACCGTCATGATGTCAGGATTACATTCTGAAGGGCCCAAATGAAAACGGTGCTGAGCAGTATTACCCTCCACGAAAAGAACAACAACACTCAACTCGCTGGCCAGCATATCAACAACAACCGCCATCGCCAGAACCATACACACAACCATCCTTCCCAATCTCTCCCTTCCCAGCCTTTGCGCAACCATTGCGCCCCCTACTCCGCTCCAGCTTCTTGACAAACACAACCCACCTTTCTCTCTCTCTCTCTCTCTCTCTCTCTGTCTCTCTCTCTCTCTCTCTCTCACACACACACACACACACACACACACATAGGCGCGAGTGTGTATGTGTCACTGTGTCAGTGCGTTCACGATTAGCTCTCGCGGGGAGATCTCGAGGATCACATCTAAATCTAAAGCCTGCTTTCTGATAAATCAGGTCGTGCGCGGTCTTTACCCGAAGTGAACGTCCGGTCCTTATAGCCGTATTTGGTCGACCATCCCGTCTGGATTCTCAGCAATAACGACCGCCCGTTCCATTGGGGGTGACGGCACGGTGACCGGCATTCGATTCGGGCGCGCACTCGTCAAGGAGCAGCTGTCCCTTTTACTGTTTTCTCCCCCTTTTTGTTTCTCGCACTGGTCAAGGAGCAGCTGTCCCTCTCGGTTTTCTCTTCTTTTTTTTTTTGGTTTCTCTGGAAAACTGTTTGAACTCGTCGCCCCAACAGTTCAAATTTACGGTTGTCTCCCGCCTTCGCATCTCTCCTTTTATCAGCGCCTGCACTGCATGCAGGCAGATGGCGCTGGCACCCGCCAAACCAACCGCTGACCCAATCCATGGGCCTCGCTCCATTAGTCGCGCATGAACAAAAGACAAAAATCATGGCGGTGTATCTTTACGTGTTCTAGGGAAAGATTCACTCTCGTTTTGCACATTGTGAGAGTAGTAGAGCGACGCCGATGTGGCTCGATGGATGGGGCGCACATGTGTAAAAACCATTTCTTCCGGGCCCGATTCCGGTTCCGGCCCGACTGCTCAAGGCTAGATACGAGTTCGGCCCGGGGCGAGGTCCCACTACCGGTAGCAAAGAGGCGGAGTATGCACCTGAACCAATCGCGATTTTCGGTACCTCTCCACAAACACGTCCAGATTCAGGCGCCAAATCCAAGCCTCTTTGCGAGGTAGTGGGACCAGGCCACTGGGTGCAGAAACGGAGAAAAGACCATCACTGCCGTTGTGCGCGAGATGTCAACCTCGGGGCTACCGGTAGGTCCCACTTACACGACTTAATCGACATTGACCGTAGATTGCAATGCAAACATAACGGCCAGAATCTCTTAATCCGTGCAAGTGGGACCTTGCCCCGGGCTGTAATCAAGGAGGACTACTACTGCTTCCCCCAAACACAACGCACGGTGGTAACGAATGTACACAAGCCGTGTTTCCTGTCCGATGCAGCCAAATCAGGGTGCGTTGTGTTCGGGGGAAGACCTGTGCGTCCTCTCTGCTCGGTCTACCACGGTTCTTGGCCCTGCGCACGTTTTCGAAAGAATCTGGAAATGTAACTAAGGGTCCCGCCGCACGGCACTTGGTAAGGCACAGAAGTTGCATTCAGGAGGTCGTGGGTTCAATCCCCACTGGCCTCACGTACGTGCATGGGCAAGCTTGGTGTTCTACCAGCTAGAGATAACCCGTTGGCCCCCCAAGCCAGCGTTGGCGTTGGCAACCCACCAGGAGCAGGTCCAGCGGTTGGTTTAGGCTCATCTCCACTATTTCCACGATCAGGCAACCTCGGGACCTTTTCTTCTTTTTCACAGTCTTTGATTATTATCATCTGCGGTTGGAGTTACTTTCGATCCTACTGGTTTTTCAGTTTCTAAGATCTACGGCGTGAGCATCTATGTACTCAAGATCTTCGACCACTACAGAGGGACCAGTGGGACTCACCCGGCAGGAAGTAGTCCCTCGGCAGCCCGGCCTCCGCTGCAACTGGCGCAGGACCAGTCACGGCAGTCTGTGCCAATTCGTGCTGCGTACTTTCTGGAGTCCTTCCACCCGCTGCCGCACCCATCGCATATGCAAATCTGCACGTCAAATCAAGACGGTCAGCCAGTCACTTGGAGGACAGGTCGTTTTCGTCGCCTATTCTGGCGAAGCGGCAACTGCACTTGTCACCATTCCCTGACTGAATACTTGCACCACTCCACTTTCCTTGTCTACCCGCTCAGGTTCTCAGCCGCCGGTTTTACCCGGTAACTCTAGCAGAACCGGTCCGAGTCTGGTCCACTGCTTTGCAGTCCCCCGCAACCGATATATCCCCCGCAACCGATATATTACCGGTAAGCCTTCCTGAACCTCCTACCATGAACGGCGGAGGCACATCCGGCAGTTCCCCGCTCTGTGCTCTGGCCCCGTCTCCACCGCGTCACCTGTCCTCTTCCTCCTCCCCTCCGCCGCGCCGCTCATCTTCTTCTCCCTCCCATATTCCTTCTCGCTCTTCCCCTCCCTCCTCCAGACCAGTATCTCCCTCCTTCTCCTATCATTCACTCTCGCCTGAACAGCCACCACTCTTTGACCCATTTCTCAAGAACCACTTCCCGGCCCACCTCATGCTGCAGGCGTCATCGCCTGCTCCATCAAACCTTCTTCTCCAATTATTTTCCTCCCTCATTGATTTCCCTTCCCCTCGGGCCTCACCCCCAATAGCGACCGACCCGGTGTTGGAAAGAATCTTTGTGATCGACCCTCCCACCACGTCGCTTCTACCTCTTCATCTTTTCTCTCTACCTCTACTCATCCAACCTTCTTTCATCCAATTTCAGCAATCAAAGGTCTTATCAAAGTTTGGCGCGCTTCTACATGCAGAGGACATCGAGCGTTTCTGCATCGACGCCGCCAAATTCAGGTTTCAACACGGGGACAGGTCATTCTGCATCATCAAACGCAAGTGTGCAGCCGAACTACTCTCCTACTCGCTCTTCTCCACTATCCTCTTCAAACTCATTTTCGTCGATTCAAGGCCACTCTTCACGCTCTCTCCAAGAGAGCCGCTCAGAGCACGACTGGACTTAGCGGAGTTTCAGCAGACATGTGCGAGTGATATTGCAGCTGACTTCTATTGCTTTGGAATGTGTATAGCCTGCATGAATGATCGATCGGCTTCCTCGTGGGTAAAAAAGGGGCCATTCACTTTGGCGGACAATCTTCCAGGGCTAGCGTCTTCACCATTTCTTGCTTTCCCAATCGCCACACACTTCAACTTGAAGGATTTCTTCACTGCTCTGGGGGAGGGAGCAATCAAGTCTCTTCATATCGAGGAACTCGCAGATTGGGGGTCGGGCCCCTGATTTCGATTCATCAGGAAGGAAGCTCTCGGCATCCTTCCCGATTACGCCCATCACCCGATCCTTCCCTTTGACCCCTCTCCTCTCTTTACTCCTGATTATCCCCGTTCCTTCTTCCGCTCCACTAAGGGTAGAAGGAAGTGTGTGAGCTTCAGAGCCAGTGCTCCTCGAAATGCCGAGGAAAGCAGCCAGACCTCACCCACAGTCACTTCCCAAGAAAAGGAAATCCGGCAGGATTGAACCGGAAGAATCTTCTTCTTCTGACACCCCTTCTCCCTCCCAGCCCCTCCCTCTTCAACCCCTTTTTCTGGTAACAAAACCACCCTCCCCTATCGCCCAACCCCCCCCCATCCAAATCACTACCCCTCCGCCACCTAAAACTCCTAGGCAAAGACGTAAACCAAGTGTATGTAGAAACTTAGATCTAGTGATTTTTGCATCCCTCTTCATCCTTTTTCTTCTCCACCTTTTCACCATATTTCTTCTTCTTCCTGAATCCCCCCACCATCTCCGTCTCCCTCAATGTAAAACATTTTAATCTATGAATTGCCAGCAGTTTTGAAGTTCATTGATCACTTGGACTCTGTAATTAGACCAAATTAATCCTGGATTTTCATTCTGTTGCTAGCTCGATCTCTGGGATGGAGCGATTCCATTAGTCTGTTACTCTAATTAGCATGGATGTCAAAAAAAAAAAAAAAAAAAAAAAAAAGGAAAAAATACGAATGAGGGTTTATTACTGTACCTATACGCGCAATATGAGCTCGCCACAATACAATTCAAATGAATAGTACCTCTTAAGGTCATTGTCATAACTAAATGAGCAACATGAAAATTGTTTATAATGGATCATCTAGCCAGCCGAATGGATGCTGAATACTCATTCCGACATTTAAAAAAAAAAAAAAAAACATCCTGCCCTGACTCTCTTAGTCGTATCTTCTTATGCTACTAAATTGAGGAAGTGATCAAGGAGTCTCAAAAAAAAAAAAAAAAAAAAAAAAAAAAAAAAAAAAAAAAAAAAAAAAAAAAAAAAAAGGGAACGACGGTGAAGAAGTAATTTTTCAACTCGTTGGAACATTATTTTCTCACCACCACTCTTCCTGTTTGTAAGTTCGACTGTTCTGTATCTGTCATAAAGGGAAGAATCAACCAATATTTAAGGTGACTATCTCAGCAAATGCATATCCTTGTTACTCTTATCTTTGCATTCCAAAAAAAAAAAAAAAAAAACAGAACAACGATGCTCTAAAACTAGACAAGCACCACCTTTCGAACCTGAATAATCGGTTTTACTATAACCATCCCTCTGTTTTTGAATACTTCGCCGTGATTGTACAAAATTTTTCTATTTGCAAACATTCTAGCTAATTGCTTTTTCAAATCGCTTTCGTTCCTAAGATCAAGACGCCACTTCCGCAGTTAGCTACATCTATCTCTTTCTCGAAATATTATTCTCTAGGTTATTTTTCCTCTTCTATTGCTAGGCCGTTTTTGTTTCAGATTCGAAATCATTCTCTGCAAAGCCTGTCTCTCAGCCCAACTTTCCACCTCTTCAACCAACTACAAGTTTCGCCACCAGAAGAAAACCTTGGAATTATTTTAATTAAAAAAATAAATAAAAAAAATAGGGGGAAGAAAATCCTTTATAAACATATGTATTTGATTATCCTCTTGTATGATGGAAATACTATATATTACTCAAAACGGTGTGTACTATCTGAGGGCATAAAGGGGAAGGGGGGGGGGGGGGGGTTGGGAAGGGAAAGGAATAAGAAAGGGTACTAACCTGACTGCGCTCATCAAACTCCCCTCCATCCCTCACAATTTTTACCATCCTCTCTTCCCATTCACGGATCACTCCCAAAATTGCTCTTGTTATTCCCAGCTACACCAGTCCAATCAACCCTCCCCGTCACCTCACCTCCTGTTTTGCATGCAAGTCACTAGCTAAAAATTCTACCAAAAAAAAAAAAAAAAAAAGGGAATTCCCCTTTTTGCAGAAGTTGATGCAGATCACAAGGCTCAATCTATGACCAATTCCATACCAACCCTGCCTCATGAATTAAAAAAAAAAAAAAAAAAAAAGGGGGAGGGGGCAAAGAGAACCAAGAGAATCTCATATACATATTCTGTTTCAATTCTCCTTGCCTGATGCAATTGAGTATATTGTCCAAAATGGTGTGCACTATCTTAGGGAATAGGGGCAGGGTGCGGGTAGTAATCTGACTGCGCTGTTCAAACCCCTCTTCATCCCTCACAACCTCAGTTGCTGTTGTTGCTCCAAGCTGGCTACACCTGTCTAATCAATCCTCCCCAATCTCATATACATATTCCGTTTCAATTCTCCTTGCCTGACGTAATTGAGTATATTGTCCAAAATGATGTGCACTATCTTAGGGAATAGGGGCAGGGTGCGGGTAGTAATCTAACTGCGCTGTTCAAACCCCTCTCCATCCCTCACAAGATCAGTTGTTGTTGTTGCTCCAGGCTGGCTACACCTGTCTAATCAGCCCTCCCCATCACCTCTCCACCTATTCACATGCAAGTCGCTAGCTAGCCAGCAATTCTACAAAAAAAAAAAGGGAGAGAAGATTTCTTCATTTATTCAAAAACAGTGTTCACCTTTTGCAGAAGCAAAAACAGATCGAAGACTAAATTTATGACCAGTACAGTATCAACCTCTTTCTATAACGGGTCTTTAGGAGTTTGATCTGTAAATTTGTGAATTCGAGAAGTGTGGCAACTGGGCATACGGTGCACTTGTGCCACAACTATATTAGGTTAATAATGAGTCTATATACAGCCAGCGGTACGGTAGAGACATGTACTAAGAGGGATTGTGTGTACCAGCAGACGAGGAAACATGACAGACTAATGGAAGTGTAAAATGCAGATGAAGCGCCCAGCCATTCATTCATGATGTGGAAGAACTGCCACAAGTAACTTCAGCAAGACGAAGTTGGCTTGAGAGAGATTCAATAACCATAACTGTGGGTTAGCAGCGGCAATAGACACCTTAGCTTAGGAAGAGTATCAGTGTGTGCATACAGACTGAATAAGTGTGGGTTATGCAAGGTGATCCTAAGAGTAATTGCGAAAAGAGAAAATTCGGGTGATCAGCGCTGCTACGCCACAACTTATTGAGGCGAGTTTAAAACGAGTCTTCATTTTTCTCATGTCGAGCCTTGAGTAGGAGCATTGCGCTGAAGTAGTCTGCCATCTGTTGAAAATTAAAGCAAGTTTGTCTGCATCCTTCAGTCAGTTCCCATCACATAATTAGGAATATGTTTGTTCCTTGAAAGGGAGGGGGAGATCGATTATTTGTCCTATAACAGTAAGTCTTCTTGCATTACGGGAATGAATATGATCCCCATAACTGTGTATAATCTCTTAAGGCAGGATTGGATCAATCAGGCAAAATCTTTACTAAAACCTCTGAAGTACAGACTAGGAAATGAACAAAATGAGAGGCAATCAATTATATTCGTATCTCAGCCAGTACTCTTTGAAGAGTGCATTCCTAAAAGACTGAGGGATGAATACGATTCCTGAGTTAGGATGAAACTTCAATCACCAAGGTTGATAATCACTAGCCAAACTAAAAGTTACTCTATGTACTGGCATTTCTTTTAAACCATTCGAAAATGCATCATCATCTGAAAATCTCGTACCTTGAAATATTTGTCTCCATCTTAAACTATGTTTGCTAGTAAGTTTTGCGCCTCAAAGATGTTTTGTGAAACCACTATGAGATATATATATATTATATATATTATATATATGTTTTTTTGCGGAAAAAAAAAACGTTCATTAAAAAAATCTGAAAAAATGATATGTAATGGAGAAAAATAAATTAAACAAGATTTACCTGAGCATTAAATCCGAATTCCTTACCAAATTTGAAATAAAAATAAAATACGAAAAATAAATACTAATAATAAAAATAAATAAAAATAAAAAGAGAATTAAATTGAGTGAGTGCGCGAGCATGTTTTCGACACCACCATCTTTGGCGATTTTTTTTATTTTTTTTCGTTATAGCTAAATGCCCTGAAAATTTACAAATGTGTACTTCACATAATGCAAAACCCACTAAAAATGCTTCAAAAAATAATAATTTTTTTTAGACCCCGAACTTAAGTGAAAACAAAAAGTAAAAAGTGAAAAAAAATGTGGGCGAGCACGTTTTGACACCGCCATCTTTGACGATTTTTAATTCCTATGTGGCTTAGCCAAATTTCAAAATTTACAAGCATGTACCTCACGTCATAAAGAACTCACAAAAAAAAAATCAGAAAAAAGTAATTAGTTTTAGATTCCGAAATAATTTTTGGCGGGGGCCGAACGCCGTCTGGTTCGGACCCCACACAGGACCCCGAACGCCAGTACGTACAGAGGTCTGCCCGGGCAGACCTCTGTACGTACTGGCGTTCGGGGTCCTCTGTACGTAAAGAATTTGGATACAGTGCCCAAGCAAATGTTGTTTAGTTTATGTTTCTCCATAACATTAGTGTTTTTCGAAATTGTTTGAAAATGTTTTTTTTTTTTTTTTTTTTTTTTTTTGGTCCGCGTTCGGCCTGAACGGCCGAACGCCTTCTGCAGGGGTCTCGTACGTTCGAGCGTTCGGGTTCGGGCATTCGGCCCTTCCCAAACGCCGGCAACCCTGTATTTATATATAATATATTTGTATATATATATATATATAATATATTTATATATATTCTATTTAACGATATATATATAGACATTAAACAAGGAAGGAGGAGAGACAGAGAAGAGTAAAGCTTGGCAAATTATTCTGAATTTAGAAGGTTGTAATATTTTTTTGCAGATGGACCCTCTACTCCTCGCCTACCTCAGCGCAATGGGACCCCAATCACTTGTTGGTGCAAAGGTCCTCGCTATTTTACCAGTTTTCCCTTCCGTCTATGTTCCTGTGAAGGTATTAGATTGTCTGAACCCTGGGATCAATCAGAGCCACCAACTCCTTTTCATTGTTCAACCCCTCAATTCCTCCAGACAGTTCAAGGTCAACTCCCTCACCATGAAAATCAAAGCACCCACTCTCGCACCCGCACCCTACTTACAACCCCCTCTTAATCGTCAATCCCCACCCCCGCACCTTCCTCTCCAGCTCCTCAACCTTCCTTCTCCTCCTCAACCACACCTACCCCTATACACTCAACCGTCTCCTATCTCAAACCTACTGCAACCCCTGATCACGCATAGCTTAGCTTCTACCCCACAAGCCACTCCCTTCACCTCAACACCTCAAACAGTCTTTATGGAGCAGTTTGAACAGCTCAAGGCTCGGTTTCTCCAGCAACAGCAAGAGGCAAAGGCCACAATCGAAGCTTTTCTGAAGCAACGAGCAAAACAATAAGAGGAGAATCAACAGTCAATCTCAATTATCATCATTGGCCCTTCGGAAAGGCAATGTCAAACGATTTCTCCGCCCGACTCAACTCTGTAGCCAAGGACTGTGTGGATCATCGAATTCAACAGGGGATTCGTGAAAATCTCACAATCGGAGAAAACCTAACATTTCTTATAGAATGAAAAAGTAAAAGTCAAACTGTTATTTTTTTACACAAAAAGAGAGCATTTTTAATTGTTTTGCGATAAAGAAGGCAAAAAATCAGGTCAAAAGTCTAGTGTTCCTCAAAATGTGCAAGAAAACCCTTCCTTGCAAAATGTTTTTATATGACTATAAGTCATTCTCAGTAGATTGGCAAAAAAACAAAGTTCAAACAGGGTAATTTTTAAGGATGACAAAACAAACTTGAAAGATGTAAAAAAAAATGTGTTTTGGAAAATACTCATTTATAGGACTATAAGTCCGTTTCCGCAGTTAGGTAAAAGCCAAACTTTGCACAAAATAATTTATAGGACTATAAATCACTTTTGAACTTAACAATAAAACCCTTATCAAAAAATATTTGTCATTTAAAATAAGAATACAAACAACTTTTGCCTCGGAGACACCTTGAAATTCTTAGCCAAACAGGAGTTTAAAATAAAAATATAGGGAAAAAAATTAAAACAAACAATAAAAAAAATATATTCGCCCATGTATGGGAAACCGTGTTCAAGCGAACGTATTCACGAACAGGAGAATAGGTTTGCGCATTCGAAAAACCCCCGAATAAATTCATCGTGCTACACATCTTATAGGACTATAACCATAATTTTTTTGGATAACAAAAAATCAGGATATTTCAGTTTTTGAACCTACGGTGTTTCACCAGGTCGTGATTTTCTATGAAAAAAACCGTTTTTTTCCTCGCCCCCTCTAGTAGTTCTAAAAAATTAATTTTTTGTTCTTTTTTTTGCGGATGTTTCACTTCACGTAGAATTTTTTTTCTGGATGAGGCCTGAAAAATGTACTATCATAATCTCGAATAGATTTCGTGTAAACCTAACAATTTATTTTGTTAGGTTTTCACAGATCCTATGTTATTCCCAAGGATGTGAAAGCAGTCGTTAACAAGGCAATCACAGAAGGAACGGATCAAACTCTTCCCATCATTCGATTGGAATACAACTACTGTCTGAGTATTGCAAGAAGAGATGCCTCAAGGTAAGTTCCAGGGTTGTCAGCCGAATCAATTATTCTCGCCTCGAAACGCAAATAGGTCCACGTCATTTGCGTTCAGGGGTTTATCATTACTTTTTTTTTCTCCGCAGATCTTTAAAACACGATGAAGATTTCGCGGGCTACCGCAAAAAGGAAGATCATACCAAGACCGAAGATTATAAGAAGTTATTATCAAAGAGGCAGTATGACGACACCCTGGACAGAGGCTATGACTTCAATCGCATTTCAAAGTGTCCTCACATCGACTTCTACTTCAAGCATTCCGACATCACCAAGTCATCAGCTCCAGATCTCAGCCGCAAAACAGACTAATCCACCACCATTCACAATACCTTCTATTACAGTCATCCTCTTAAATCTGGACTCCCCACCGTCTACTGCTGACCTCCAACTCTCTCTTTTTGCTCTTCAAGAACCTTCTTCTTGACTTCAAAACCCTGATAGCTTCTTTGTCGCTTCAACTTCCAACTCATTCTCTAATTGGTCACGATTATTGTGAACTTCTTCTCGAAGGTATTCCCAGTCCTTTCTGCAGTGGATTCGGCACGGTGTTCAACTTAATTTTGTCGGAACTAAGCATATCCCGGTTAAGAAAGTCATTGAAGTTCGACGAATGTTAAAGAATGTTCACCCCGCAGCTCAGTTTAAAAAAAATCTTCAACATGTCACCCCCTCCCCCCCACCATCCCCAACCACTCTCTCTTACCCCATCATTCTGACTTTATTTCCTCCACTATATCTCAGCTTCTCTCCTTCAAAGTAATTGAACCCTCCCCCTCGCCAATTCTAATCAATCCCGTTTTTGCCACTGAAAGTTCCTCTAAAACCAGATACGTCAGATTTGTCAATCTTTTCATCTTTTTCCCTTAATTTCATTACGAAACCATCAACGACCTTGTCGCCTCCCTTTATGGATCTTCAACTCATGATTTCTTCTCTTGTTTCGACATAAAGAATGGTTACTATCATATACCCATCCATCCACTCCACATACCCTATCTTGCTTTCAAATGAAAAAATACGCATTATCAATTCACAACACTTTGCTTCGGTATTGCTGCTGCGTGTTGGATTTTCACAACAGTCATGCAGAAAATTATGGTTGAAATTCGTCCTCGCCGAGTCTTTGTCACTTCTTACATAGACGACTTAGCCCTTGCTAATTCCAATCTTCCACTTTCAATCTGACAAACCTTTAACTACGTAGCTCTCCTACATAATCTTGGCTTCTTCCTCAGCCTCCACAAATGCATTTTTCTTCCAACTCAAAAAATCAGATTCCTTGGTTTCACTATTGACTCACACCATAAACACATCTGAATTTCAGAAGATAAGAGTGATTCACTACTCAAACTTATTAACTCAACCTCGAACTCCCTCCCCTCCAGTCGAACTTTAGCCAAGCTTGCCGGTAAACTCATCTCCCTTACAAGAGTTTTTCTCCCGGCTCCGCTGTCGAGCGCATCGGTCCGGCACCGCACAGGGGCAGGGCGGGACCCTCCTGGCCGTGTCACGCAGGAGTTGGTTTTAAATCCTTCGTCGCAATATATACGAAGCATCCTTAAGCCGCTCCGGCCGAGTGCGCCAGCCATACCTCTCGCGAGCCCCTACGACAGGATAGGGCCTACGCGAGGCACGACTTACCTACACCTTACGGGAGTTGTCACCTCCCTTCGGTGGGCATATCCCCGCCGAGCTACTAGTCCACAGTACGAAAGCTAATCAGCTGCAATCGCAGAGGTAGACCAGCCGAGGGCGTTTCTCGTTCGCTGTAGCATAGGGGGTACGCGCGGTAATACGCCTCTATCGGACCCGCACGCGAACCGACATCATGGGGGGCTGAGGTCCCAAGCACGGTTCGTTGTTGGTCGACTAGGACGCATCCCACACACCACACGCACTCCACTTTACGAACACACATACCCACAAAACAATACATATACGAAACAACACAACACAAACGACGAGACAACGCTCCTAGCCCCTCGGTATCCAACCCACAACTTTCCAATGCGGAATTTGTATAGGCGTCGCGCGCGAGACTCAGTATAAAACCGCGCGGACGCAGGGCTATCGCATATCGACTCGCAATGCAATTGTACGCAAGCAGTCGCAATGAAGGCGTACTATGTGGTACCCATACTTGCGCGGTCCCTGTTAATCACGAGGGCCGCGTTCGACACTCAAGTCTCGGCTGACACGCTCCTTGAGGGTTAATCTCTCGACGCTGGACAACCACAATGCGCGGTTGAAAACCACAACCTCTTCTGCACCCTGTGCAGAGGGGTTGAGTAGGCAGCTTTAAGCTGTCGTGGCGGTCGAACATCAAGGAGTTTTACTTTGACGGCGGCCACGGACTATAACGTCCAACTATAAAAACTCCAAAGAGCAAAAGATAAGGAATGGGCCGAAAATTCCCTGCCTAGTAAACAAAATCATAGCCCTGGGGTACCCTCCCTTTTTTCCGCGGCGTCGGCGGCCTATAACAATCTCAAACATTTGCCAATATGTGTCGGTCCCTTTGTAATCCCATAACTTTTTACACACCAGGGCGGTAACGTCGCGCGCGGGATTTTAATATAAAGTTGCGCAGCCGAGGGCCTACCTCATACCAACCCGCAATGCAGGCATACGCATGCAGTCGCGACGATGGCGTACGCATGCAGTCGCGATGATGGCGTACTATGTAGTGCCCATAATCAAGCGGTCCCTCGTGGATCCGAGTACCGCTTATGACACTCGAGTGTCAGACTCGAAGTGTCGTGAGGGCCTAACCCTTCACGACATTGCACGACTTAAGGAATAGCCGTGTGGCCGCCGCGGCTTCTCTGACTCTTGGCCTYAGTGTCTTGGTAGGCAAATCAAATAGACTCTGCGCAAGGAAAAACCCCTTCCCTGCAGAACCTATGGCTTGGGATGTCCTGGACAAGGACCTCGAATCCCGACCCAGGACCAAACGTCCGACTAAGAAAAATCATCAAAAAGCAAGAAACAAAAATAGAGGKAGAGRCTTACCCTRRGGCCCCTTAGCCTCAGCTTCTGAGTAGGGCTTTAATAWGGGGACTCTTCAACCCATGCAAACATTCATCCCAAGTATACCCATGTRTACATGTATAARGGTTAAGTATGTGACGATCACTTTTCATGGTCTCACWAGGGTCTCTCACAATAATACGTATATGTGTGATYGTAGGCAACCAAATCCAGAATYTGATTCACARCACATACCTGCCATCACATCAACAAACCAAATCAACAGCCCACATACTACACGGAGTCAACCCCAACCACCTTCGACATTCATACCCTTTGCTTTAGCCATGCAAGCCCCAAAACCTCCTGTCCAACTAACCTTAATTAAATATTCARCACCTTTGTTAAATGGCCATTCAATAAAAGTCCGGGTGAAACCTTAATAAAACAACGAAATCACCAGGGCTAAAGCCTTTTAGGTTGAGTGTGGAAGGAAAGTTGAAATTGAGTCGTAGGCCGACGAATCGGGAACCGACCTGTTATCAGTGATAACAGAAAGTGATCCTTAAAAGGATCAAGTTGGATCTAGCCCTGAACTTGAATCAAATGATCAAAGAGGCCTGTAACACACGGCAGGCCAATCCCCAAGCTAAGATTATAAGTGTGTGCAGACTACAACTCCATAATTCATTCTCACTCAAGCTACCTGCCAACTAAGTCCAAGCCTAACTCTAAGCTAGTGCCCAAAAAAGAAGTAGACTAATGACAGAACCTCTCTTATTTAGGGTGGATTGCCAGAACTGCCTCATGTCGAAATATAATCTAACTCCTCTAAACTAAGAAAACTACGGCAGCGCTTCCCGTAGGAAAAGTGTCTTTCCAGAATTTATATAAGTCTAAATATGAAAAAAATATAAATAATTTCTAACTCTGGAAAACCAAATTTTGTCTAACTCCCTGAATTAGTAAAAATTAAGGCAACACCCCCTCTAGAAAAGGAGACTTTCCAGATTTATACTAAGTCATATATACAGCAGAAAAATAATCTCTAACTCTTGGAAAGTCAAAACTTGTCGAACTCCGTGATTAAGTAAAAATTTGGGCAACACTCCCTTTACAAAGGGAAACTTCCCAGATTTATGCTAAGTCAGGTTTGTACTCACAAGACAAACTTGAGTTGAATTTAGATAAGATTTAACTAACTCCTTAGTTTTGCAGAAATTTCGACAGCACTCCCTCTAGAAAAGTGTTTTCCCAACATTTATACAAAGCGAGGTTCATAATTTGGGAATAACTTTGACTTTTCAAAGTCCAATTTTGTCTAACTCTCTGAATTAATAAAAATTTGGGCAGCACTGCCTCTAGAAAATGAGACTTTCCAGATTTATACTGAGTCAAATATATGGAAAAGATAAGTTGAACTCTAACAAGTCAAAAGTTGACCAACTTCTTGGATTTTTAGAAATTTCGGCTGCGCTTCCCGTAGGAAAGGTAGCTTGCCAAGATTTATACAAAGCCAAATATAAGAAAGATCTCAGAAAATTTAGAAATTGACCTCAGTAAAAAAAGTTATTACAAAAAATCCAGGAATTGACACTAACTCCTATGGCTCTAGCACGTGGCGAGCAACTAAAACAACTACCTATAAAGTTGAAACGCAAACAAACTAGTCATCCCATCCAGTCACATGCAAACCAAACCACGAATGTAAGTACTCTCAACATCCCAAGTTCATTTCATATAAATAGTTCATGAATCCTCAAGTTCTTGAATCCTTATACCCATCTTACATAAGACATAGAGTTGGACCATTCGCCATGGAAACAATGCTCAGCTTGTCTTTATGATATACACGAACAGGTTGCAGAACTACTTATTTCTTCTTTTGGGCAGATGACTAGGTCGTTCGCCATGGAAACAATGCCTAGTCGCCCTGAGCTGTTTAATATCCAAAGTTTTAGTATTTCTCTGACTTTGTTAAAAAGAAAAGACAAATATGGGGAGGGGACTGAACCATTCACAGTAGAAATAATGTTCAGCTTGCCCCAGACTATTTTCATTTATACTCTGTATTTTCTCTTCTCTCTTCTTAATGATATGGCTTAACGTTGGACCATTCACAGTAGAAACAATGCCCAACTGTCAGTTCACATGCAAATATACATAAAATACTTTCCTTTATACTTAGTTTAAATTATGTGCGTGGTTTTCAGGCTAAACCATTCACAATGGAAACAATGCTTAGCCTTAGACAAAAAATCCTCCCTCAGAATAAACAAGAATTTAAACCCCTTTAATCAGACAAACCCTCAGAGTTAACTAAGGTGGTCAGGCCATTCACAGTAGAAATAATGCGTGGTTCCCCAGAAAACAATCAAATAAATACAGCGATCAGACCATTCACAGTAGAAACAATGCCTGGTCCCTAAGAAAACAGCCAAATAAACATAGCCCTGAGTCATTCACAGTAGAAACAATGCTTAGACTTTGGTTGACCCTGTCAAACGCATGCAGTCTACCTTCCTCCCACCTTCCCCCAGTTCATCCTTCGTCTGCTTTCAACCAGAACAAAGTAGAAACTTAGGCTTCACTCTCACACATTCTTTCCAGTTAGTCTGATTAGGTCCTCAAGAGAAAGCAAAAACCATAGGGACAATCGCATGCATACAATAGTCGTACTGCAGGGGGATAGGCAAACATGGGTAGTAGCAGGGTGTACAGATGAAAAGGTATATACCTGATGGTTCCCTGCCTCCAGAACCTCGCCTAGGTTCCGGCAGAGCTCCCGCAATCGGTGGGTGAACTCCCCACAGAGTCTTGATGCGGATCTACGGGTTGCAATCTCGCCTGCCGCCTTCCTCTCGTAGTCAGTAGACTAAACTTAGATTAAGAAGGGTAGAAGTAGGGGTTTCAGACGCTCAAGATACAGGAAGGGTGCTCTCAGACTCGCGCGAGAGGGCCTTGATATCTGGATTCGCATGAGGGTCCCGCAATGGCAGCCAATATACCAGCCTGGTTAGATCCAAAGTCAGACCACTGAACACAATCCCCTTGACAGCTCCTTGAAATTGTAGCAACAACTTCCCCTTCTCAACCACTCCTCTAAGTTGTGACAGCAACCTCCCTTGTCGCCCGATCGCCCCCTTTTCATTAAACCTTCACTCCTTGTGGGCCAGCCGGAGTCAGCATGGCGCCAAACAGCCGCACTCAAAGCAGTGCAGCAAGCCATAGTAGGCCTAGCAATCACTGCCGTAATACAGCAACCGAAACAAACTTCGGGGCTTACTGTGGGGGGTGGCAAGGAATACTGTAGTTCTCAACAACAGTTTCCCCTATGTATCAGCAAAAGCAACAATATCCCCCCCCTTTTCTTGATGCAGCGGGGCCGCCACTCTGTCAACGGTCATCCTAACAACAACAGCAGTCACATGCGTTCAGCTAGCCGCGCAACAAGCAAGGCGCGCACACTCGGTCGTGCAGGTTCTTCCGCCGGTGGGCAGATAAGCCTTTAACTCAGCAGCTTCCTTCCTAGCTGCTTCATGCCTTCCACATACCAAAATGGTCTGTACAGTTGCCGCTCGCGTAGACCCCTCCTCTTCATGGTTGGACTGTGGCCGCTCCAGTCTCCAGACTGAGCTCTGCAACAACCATGGATAAGCCTCCACAAGATGCGGAATATTCCGACCAATCTTAAAGGTCGCAACAACGTAGCACTCCACGTGGCTGCTTCAATTTACGAGGTGATAGCTCGTCTTCTCACAGTCCTGTCTTCAGCTCGACATAGCGGATCACACAGCACGACCCGTCCTGCTGTACAGCATGCCTGGGTCCGTCAAAAGGCAAATCTCCCACGTCCTTCCCACTCGTAATATCTCAGGTAAGCCCTCTCTCCCTCTCTCCACCCCCGCTCTGTGTGTGTAACCCTTTGCTGGCGAGACAGCTCTGCACCGGTCAACAGGTAAGTCTCCCGGTTTTGCAGCTGGCCACACACTTCTTAGTTCGAGGAGATAGGGAGGAAGAAATTCGAAATGAATCTGTCCGCAAACGCGACTAGATTCATTCATTGTTCAAGCAAAAAAAACTAACTACTCTGCCTTCGTGCAACACTACCTCCACTAATCTCCTTGTATACTAATGTTCTTCCTGAACTAATCGCGGATTCGAGACCGCCATAGTCCAAAATCGCCATTTCGTACCTTCGTTCGTCCGATTCTGTCGGGAATCAGATGCGTGCAGTGCCTTCCTTCCCGCCAAATCCATGACCCCGACACCTCCGTGCAGCGCTTTCTTCCCCTGACGACCAATCTACTAACCTACCGCCCAAACTAACACCATAGTTGGACTCACACGGCCCTAAAACCCCCCGATTAGGATCTTATTTCACCCGATTCTGTTGGGAATTGGGGAAGATATCGGGTTTTCCTCCCTCCACCTCTTCCCACCATCGCCAGTCTCGCGCAAAGCTTTTCCCTATTAATTTCTAACCCGCTAACTGATTGCTAAAACTAACGCTACCATTCGTTTCACCCGGGGCCAAGACCCCGGGACTGCAGCTTTCGCCCGGGGCCAAGACCCCGGGACTGCAGCTTTCGCCCCTCGATCCCATTCACGGTCGAGGGCGCTATGTCCTCTCGACTGGGCCGGCTCGTTCTCCCGTAGCTGCGCTGCTTCTTTCTGCGCATGTATCCGGCGCAAAAGATCGTTCTGGTCCATCCTCCCCTCTTTTCCTTCTTCCGTCACTGCGTCCGCCTTCCGTACCCCGGCTTCACTTCTGCCGTTGCCTGCTCCGCTTCTCTCTCTTGCTGCACTGCCTTTCCACACTGTCTCACCAGTCTCCACCTGCCATTCTCGATTCTTCCTACCCCGAATATATCCGGTGCGCAAATCGCGCCCGGATCCCTTCTGCTATTTGCCCTTCCACCCTGCCTCTGGAGCCGGCCCGACCATCGCCCCGCAGTGGCCCGTTACCGCCCCGCCTCACTGTTGCTTTCTTCCTGCTCGGCACCTTAGCGCATCGGCCCTACCCGACAGCGCCCGCCGGTCTGAGGGACACTTCGGAGGGAACCAGCTTCTAGACGGTTCGATTAGTCTTTCGCCCCTATACCCAAGTCCGACGAATGATTTGCACGCCTGTATCGTTGCGAGCCTCCGCCAGAGTTCCTTCTGGCCTCGCTCGACAACCCCAATGCCCGCAGCCGTAGCACTCCGCGTCCTGCCCACAGTTGGAGAGTACCCCTTTTCTAAGTTTCTCAGAAAGCTCGACTTTTCGGCCCCGCCCCCAATTTATGTGTACCATCCTTGTGCAGGGGCCATGCTAATCTTCTCTGTATCGTTCCAATTTTAACGGCCGTCCCGAAGGACTCAGGCCACCGGCCTGTGCTGTCTTTCGGCGCCCCCAGCGGGTATACTCACACCCGCCCCTTTAGCAGCAGACCGCGGAATCAAAGCGCGGCCTTGCTACCCTGCCTAAAACGTGGGCCAAAGTGGTGGCGGGCCCGACGCAAATCTTGATGGTCGTAGCAACTTTTTCAAATGAGAGCTTTGAAGCCCGATAACAGGGGAAAGCCCTGCGGGCATACTCACCCCCAAACCTCACACAGCAGGTCGTGGTTGGCGGATGATGCATCCGCCGACGTTCCCACCACTCTGGTTCCTTCCGTCTCGTGGGCTAATCACCCACCGGCTCGCATGCACGTTGAACCCCCGGTTCTAAGTGCTTCTGAGGCATTGACACGGTATCACGCCCCAAATTAGGACAGGGCCGCCAATAGCCGTGGAAAAAAGTAAAAAATAAATAAATAATGAAGTAAAATAAAACTAGGATAAAAAGAACAAATAAAATAAATAAAGCAGGATAAATATTCAGACAGGAACAGGGGAGCTGCTGGCACCTTGCCATTGCCGCGGGTCGGGCCCATCATTACGTCCATCGGCAAAAGGCGAGGGGGATAGTCCCACAGGCCCATCAACCCCTCAAGCCTTTCTGTCGCACTCCTTCGCTCCTTAGCCGCATGCTGTTGGCCTCGATCCCTGCGCCTGCTGCGTACCAATCCTATGCTCTAACCTATAGGGCTAAGCCCAAGCATGGGACTGAATCCCGCAGAACACCATATAGGCAATGCGGCGCGATGCTTTGGGCCAACAAACCGGGTGCGCGGCTCCCATTTGCCTGCGCTGGCTTGCTTATACCGTGCCATAATTGCCCTGCGCGCCACCCTACGACACCCCGCTCACCGCACAAAGCCGTGCCGTGGTTGCCAACGCCGTCGTCGGACCGCTCTTCGCACACGCGCTTGACTTGGTCAAATGTACCAATCAAAAGAAAATACCCTTAATTCCAGGTTAATCAAAAAAAAAAAAAAAAAAAAAAAAAATCACCAAGCACAACGACCGAGGTCTGGGCCGACTTTGCGATCAACAACGAAAAAGAATCACGCGCGCCTTAAACCTGCGCGCCCACGCACTCACTATTGTGGTCAACCATCCTGTCAGCGTTGTCACAAACGCAGCCACGCCTAACGCGGTATACTTAAACTTTAAGCCAAAACTACTTTCTGTCTCTCGAAAAAACCAGGGCGGATACCCTTTTCAGGGTATTCGCACCGACAGCTTACCGAACCATATTAAGCGACGTCCCCGTCGCTTCGCCAAATCAGAAAGCTATAAATCCATCCACATTCCAAATGCTGACGAAACAGGATCCAATCCGATTAGCCGACAAACACAGGGTAGAGGCCTCCATCAAACCATGCCTTCACAACTATATGCTGCCAGGTTTCTAACCTGGGCCTCTCACCGTCCAAAAATTAGGATACTGGCAGCATAAGTTCCAAAGACCTTCCCAATCGTCCTCTCCCCGGTCCTAGACAACCTTCGACTTTTCGTTGGGTGTTCCAAGTCCTGGCAAAAACTAGGGACGCGGGCCTTAATCGAGACCTTTGGAAGACACTCTCGTCTTCCTCCTCAAAAAAATTCTCGCAATCAAATACACGCAAGTATATATATATACTTAATATTCGCTCAACTCTTTCTGCAGTCTAGTACAGAAAGGCTAGGTCTCCACCTCGGCCCACCATAGCCTGGCTGATCGGACCAGGACCATGGCCCACCGCATTGTTATTTAACAGCAGTACCTTCGTTGGTTACGCAACGATAGGTTTCTTCCTGGTAAGCACTCAATCAGGATTGCCCCCAAAAAATTTCTCAATTTTCATTATCCTGCGGAGTAATTTCACTGGGGCGGGCACCCCCCCTTAAACTCTTACCCCGCGGTCCCGCAACCAGGTTGCGCCGGCTAGCAGCCATCCAATGGGGTTACGCCCTAGAGGTACTAACTTCTTTTCCGTTAGCTTGACCTTTCTTCAATATGTATCAGAATTAGCACTGGTTGTTAGACGGGGGCGTCGCAAAACAAAATCACTGGCCGACTGCGCGATCACGCAGGGGTCTGAAGGCATTTACCAACCTTTCCACAATAGGCATGGCATCCTTCGCACGCTCACAAACAAAATCACCGCTAGGTCCACCAGGTCGTGACCCCTGACTTGATCAGAGCCAGCAGCCACCTACTCTGAGACATCTCTTGCCCTACACTCATTGCGACTTTCTCAATCATTTCAAACAAAAGTGACTCTTTTCGTCAGACTTTTATCACCCATTAAACAACTCACCATGCCATAAATCAGTTTACTCACCTCTTAGGGTGAGTCTTCCAACCATAGACCATTCCCCTTTTCCAAAAATCCAAGGGGCTATCATCATAAACAAAACACCCCCTCTTCCAAAAATCACGAGGGGTCTCGCCATAAAACCAAACTTTCCCTCCTCAAAACTCGAGGGGGTCTCATTATAACACACAACATCATAAAACATCCCCTTTCCAAAAATCCAAGGGGCTCTCATCATAAAACAAAACATCACCGAGGGATCATCTTATGAGTCCTCATCACAACTTAAACAATCAATAATCAACATGGTAAGCTTTTTGAGCCTAGGCTGCACTCCCTCCCCTTATACTCTGCCCTATCAGCTGCCCGTGGGCAGGTCGCACAAGTATACCGAGGAGTAGACAGTTTTGTTTACAATCATATTAACTGTACCTATGACAAAATAAGATCTTTTTCACACGTTGTCCACGCAAACTCATCATACATCAGAGTACAACCACACATGTGAGAGTGACAAGTGATCGTCATATATATGAATGGTCCCTGAAATAAAGCCTCATCATAATATACACTCAGGAAATAAAAAGGCCTCACACAAAAAATGTCTCCAAATCATAGCTCACTCCACTCAAGCCACACCAAACCCATACTGACAACTACCCCTAAAATATATGTCAGATCTGTCTCTCAAAGGCCAGGGCGTAGGCCATCTAAATATGTACATGCCTCATCTAAACCACCCTGACCCTCGAAACCCCAACTCAGTAGGAACACAAAAGTTCAAATCTACACTAGTAGTAATCATCAAAAAGACCTTCCCTGCTGCCTTATCTTCAAGGAACTCGAGATAGTCCAGAGCATGATGCACGTTCCTCTTGCAGTAGAAACATAGTTGATCTACCTTCCTCTTGAACTTCTTCTTCCCGGGCTGAGGAGGTGGCGATGAAGGAGATCCTACCAAGGTACTGACAACCTCCTGCTGCTCTGATCGAGGAGCTGCGGTACTAACGACCTCCTGCTGCTCTGTCCCAGGAAGCGGTCCCCCAGACCCAGATCCAGTAGCCCAAGATCCCAGTCTGCTCCTCAAATCCCCTGTCGCTGGGACGTACTCAGGTGTGTCCAACCTCTGAGGTCTCCTCTCGAGTGTCTCTCCTGGCACTGTCGTGGGTTGCTCCTCAATCTCCTCTGGTCCATACTCATGTGTGCCCATCCTCTGGAGCCTGCTCTCGATGGCACCCTCCGCCTGAATCCCCATCTCTTTCTTAAGCGGCTCCTTTATCCTCTGCTCGGGTGAAAACAAACTCGCCTCCTCCTGCATGGTATGCACTGCCTCAAAGAGTACGTCCATGGATCCCTCTGCTGACCCCTGAGCCGGCTCACTGCTAGATGGCGGTAGCCCCTCCTCAATCGCCAAAGGTACGACTGGGTCTGCCGCTGCCACTGGCAGTGTCGCGAACTCAGTAGGGGCTCTAAACTCGAATGCCTCTCTCTGTGCCTGTCTATGGGCCTTCGCCTCCACTGGCTCTAGGGTAACTCTTCCCATAGGTGGCTCCTGGCGAGGCTCTGCCGCAGATGGTTGTCTTGACAATCTCTGTCCGGGCTGCCTCTGCTCTCCCTGCCTGCTGCTCTCTGGCTTGTCCACCTTTCCCTGGGTTTGCTGCCTCACGCTCTCAATGATAGCTGTCTGGCTGGCCACCAATGCCCTGAGTTCCTGGATTTCCATCTCCATAGCCTCCAGGCGTACTCCATGGCTTGCTTCCTTCATTTTTTCCCCTGCCAGATCGCTCTCCAATAACAAGTGCCGGTCAAAAGTGGTCTTGGCCAGGAACTTGATTTTACGATCTAACCTCTCTTCCGCCTTCCTGGCCACCCCAAACCCAGCTCTCACTGGCGATGGAAGTTCCTCTACTCTCTGCTCCCAGAAGTCCCTCCACATCTCAGGGATCTCCGGGGCCCTAGCTGGCGCGCCGGGTGGCTGACCTGGGAGTGCTCCTGCTGCCTCTAATCTCTGCCTCTCCTGCTGCTGCTCCGGAAGCTCCCCTGCTGCCTCCAACCTCTGCCTCTCCTGCCATATCTCATCTATCCGCCTGGTTCTTCTCGCCCTCTTTTCTTCAGTCGTCTCTCCAACTGGCGCCCTTTCCCTCGTGCGGAGGTCGACCCTCTTTGGGATCTCTGCTCCCATCTCCTTCTCGGGCTCGCACAGCTCCTGGCGAGGCTCTGCAGGTGCTGGCCCCTCCAGGTCTGGGTGCTCTTGGGCATGAACTGCTAGGTGTCTGTCAATCAGGATCAAGGCTTCTCTCCTTACAGCTGCCCTCTCTCTCCTCCTTTCTGCCATATTTTCTGACGAAGGAGCCTTTCCTGATGAAGGTAATGAGACCTCCTCACTCTGCAACCTCTCCTCTGCCTGTCGGGTGCTCCCTGATGCATCCCCAAGTCTCAAACCCATTGCTGGCGTCTGTGGGGGCATGTCCTCTCCAACCTCTATCACTTCCTTCCTTGCACGTCTCCCCTCATCGCCCAGCTCTCTCTCTCGCTGAGTACCCTGGACCTCCTCCTGTGGCACCTCCTCCTGTGACACCTCCTCTGCCTGCTCTCCATGCTCCTCGCCCTGAGGCGACGCTCTCCACTGAGAGATATCCAAATGCGTCTTCAATTCCCTCAAGGGCCCCTCAGGTGCTGGCAGCTCCTCCTGCGTGCGTGCTGGCGATCTCCTCAATCCACCCTCAGTAAAACGATGGAACTCCACTGGTCCCAACCCACACTCAGGGTACACCCCTCGCTCCTCAGCCTCTGGCTACTGCTCTGGCTCCTCGTCTCTCCTGGCTAGGGCCTTCCGTCTTCCTCGAGACGGTCTCGCCTCCCTGGGCTCAGGGTCCCTCTGCCTCTGACTCCTCTGACGCCTCTCAACTCTGGGCTGAGGGGGCTCTGGCCGTCGAAAGGCCTCTGTCAGATGTGCCCTGCAGCTCTCCCAGTCCCGGGCCATGTCTCTGATTTGGATAGCCAGTGGCTTTTCCGCCTTCCCGGTCCAGAGTGGTAGCGTCTGCATCCAATCATCTCTCCCGGACCTGCATGTGCGACAGGGTGATGGTCCCCATGTCAGCTGACCATTGCGCTGGAGCATCATGGCCATCCGCGCTCCCCGCCCGCCCACCCACCCACCAAGGGTCGGAGTGGCAAAGCCACGTGGACCATGGGAGATGCCGTGACGCGGTATGCCCTGCCCCTGCATGAACCACTCAAATGCGGGGATGAAGTCCGACGCATTTTCAATCTCCAGGCGGATAGGCCTGCCATCAGGCCCCACAGGCGAGGGTCGCAACTCCTGCATCCTCCACTCCACCTCTGATCTCGTCGTCGCCTCTCTACCGATCCGCGCGATGGGCTCCTCGAATCTGCCTGCTCCCCTCAATCTCTCAATCGCCTGAGCCACGGTCCAGCCCATACGCCTCGCATGATCCCAAAAGCTGTCCAGGAATAGCTCGATGTCCCCATCATCGTATACCGAAGTACTCTCTCGATGGCGAGGCCCATGTCGCTCATATCCTCTTGATGCTCCCAACGGCCTCCGAGGCGGCCGTGTCCCCCTCCCTCCTCTTGGCATGACTGTCTTCGTAAAGTCAGACCTGCACAACAGGCGAAGGAGACAACAGACACACATTGGGGTGAGCAAAACAGGTGATAATTAAGCAAACTTAGACCAGACCACACTCATACAGCATACATCCTACCTAGCCTACACACCCTGCTACTTCTATTTTTAAGGCAGTCAGGTCGTCTCTCTTACCTCTTCTCTCGCCACGAATTTCTTCAGTCGCGTTCCAGATACCCAATCCTTCCACTCAGTCCCATTTAGCTCCTCAATCTGATACGCTCCGAAATCTCCGACCCGTACGATCCGGTAGGGACCTAACCACCTCTTATCGAGCTTCCTTGACCATTGCTTCTCCAGTGATGAATCGTAGAGAAGCACGACATCTCCAACTGCCAAGGGTACTTTCCTCACCCGCNGACCATTGCTTCTCCAGTGATGAATCGTAGAGAAGCACGACATCTCCAACTGCCAAGGGTACTTTCCTCACCCGCGCAGATTGATCCCATCGAGCCTTATCGTCCATACGGCTTCTCGCCACCTGGTCAGACGCCTCCTGGATCCTTTCTTCTATCGCCCCTATCTGCCGCGCCCGAATATCGAGCAATTCTTCAAATGACAGGTTAACTTCCAGATCCTGGCGCCTCCATGTCTTAAGAAAGCTCTCGATAGGGAACGCGGCGTGCCTTCCATACCACCATGTCGCCGGTGCGTACTTGGTGGATCTTTTTATTGTAATGTTCTCGACAAAAAATGCCGCCCTTAGGTATCTTGGCCATTGATTAGGCCTACCTTCGGTCCACTTAGCTAGGAGACTCGTAATGGTACTATGTCCTCTCTCTACGGGAGCATTTGCCTGGGGGTGCGCGGCCGTGGTGTAGTTGGCTGCTACACCATACCTTGATAACAATTCTTGCACCTCCTGGCAGGTAAACTCTGATCCCCTGTCCATTATAAATTCCCTGACGAAAGGGTAACGCAGGTAATATTCCTCGATGCAGCTCACTAAGACTAACCCGGTCTTGGTGCGAATAGCACGCCCATCTACGAAACCAGACAGGTTATCGCACGCATCGAAGATATAGTTATAACCCTGATCCCCAAGTGACATAAAAAGCAGATCGAGATGCACTACAGCCCCCACCTCTCGCTCTAACCTTGGATGCAGCCGCTCTCCTTGCCTTAAACGGGATCTCTCCTGGCAGGGCACGCAAGATCGACAGAATTTCCCGACCATGTCCATCATTCCATCCAAGTAGTACAACTCACTTATCTTGGCATACATGGCTTGTACCCCTCGATGCCCTCCTGTAATGCCATCGTGAAGCGCTGCTACGACGTCGATATGACGATTCCTACCGCAGACGACCCTCCTCGAATTCCCTACTTCTCTTCTCAGGAAAAGGTGGTCGTCTCGCACTAAGTAGCGCTGCAGCATCCACTGGGCCCTATCGCTTGCATCCCTTAGCCGCATTTCACATGATAGAAGAAGCCCCAGCTCTAGGTAGATCCCGTCGTACTCCTCTGCACGAAAAACCTTCTTAATCTCCCCCTCCTCGAACTCATCGTCCTGGCTCTCGGACACTTCATCCACATTTCCTGTCGAGTTCAACGAGTCTGACTGGTCGAGGCCTTCCTGCAATAACGTGTTGACGAGGAGATACATTCCTCCCACCAGGTCCTCATGCCGTTCTACCTGGCCAGGTCCTTCCTCAATCGTTCTCATGTCCTCCACCAGGCTATGCGAGCTGGTCAGCGCTAGCTCTATCATCCACTGAACATCCTTACCGCCCCAGGGATCTTCTTCCTCAAAGGGCTTAAGGACTAGCTCATTCCTCCATTCATACCCACTTGGTGTTTGCCAGATAGGATAGCCTACACAGCTGGGCACTCGCGGCGACCACTTATTGATATGGAGACGAACATCTTCTTCCTGATCTAGAAATCCATCAACTGGGGGCGTATTCTCCACCGTCTCCCCTTCCTGTTTATCCCAGTTGATTCGACTCAACCCGTCCGCCCGGTTCTTACTACCAGGAATCCGCTCCAATTCGAAATTGAACATCCAGATGTACGTCAGCCATCTGGCAACCGTTGGATCCGATGGAACGTAATTCCTTAGAAAGTAGGCCAGGGCGGTCGGATCCACTCTCAAAATAAACCTCCTGCCGAAGATGTAGTTCCGGAAGATTCGCAGACAGTGGAGGACAACAAGGGTCTCCCTTTTGAACTGAGAGTAATTCCTCTCCGTCGTACAGAGAGTCCGACTCTCAAATCGCAAGGGCCTTTCCTTACCTTCCATGTCTGCCTGAATTAGAACTCCCCCTAAGGCAGTTGGCCCCGCATCTGTTTCGACAATGAAGAGTCGTGTTTCTGTGGCATCATAATCTGGCGCTCCTAACACCAACCCTCCTTCTCGAAACTCCTCCTTCATTCTGGCCACCACCTCTTCTTGCTCTTCCCCCCAAACCCATTCCTGATCCTTGTGAACTAACTTCCTCAGATGTTCAGTCTTAGCGGCAAAGTTCTTGACGACGGCCCTCCAAAATCCACACGTACCAAGGAAGCTCCTGACATCAGTTATTGAGTGGAACGGAACAGACCACTCAGTAATCTTGTCCGTCTTCTTCACATCCGACCTCCGGCCCTTCTCGCTGCAGACGAACCCCAAAATAGTCGCTTCCCTCATGCAGTGTCTGGACTTGGCCCCGCTCGCCGTAAGGTTATACTCTTCGAGCAGGCTCAGGACGTTTTCGAGGTCCTGGATGTGTTTCCAGACAAAGCGCCTTATCCCTGGCGAGACTTCGTCGCTTTCTTTCACCGCCGGCCCCTTCACTGCCAAATCGTCAATGTATAGTTGTGTGATATGGGGGCTGATTGACTGCATAGCCCGAATCATGGCCCGTTGGACCATTGCTACTGCGTTGGTCCACCCTTGTGGGGCCACGTTCATGTGGACTAATCCTCGCGGCGTGTGCATAGCCGTCACCGACCTATCCGGCTGGTAGACTGGGAACTGATCGTTTCCTGAGTAAAGGTCTATAAGAGAAATTATAGGCCTTCCAACACAGGATTCCGACAGCGCGTCTGCATTAGGCAGTCCTCCAGCATCTCGCACAGTCACCGCATTCAGTCTTTGCAAATCCTGCACCCACCGCAACGTCCCATTAGGCTTAATGAAGCAGAACCACGGAGACGCATACGGTCCACTTGAATAGTCGGCGACGTGAGTACGTATCTTGCCGTCGAGGTAATCCACCACCTTCCTTTCCTCGTCAGGATTGGGATATCGCGCCCCTCTCATGTTCCAAGGCTCGTGTGGTACGGTGTGGATGTGGATCATAGGTATCTTGTCCACATCCAGCCTGCCACGCTCCTCGTCACTAAACGCATAGGTGCGATGCTTCCTCTTCATTAATTCCACCATCAACGCTCGCTCCTGAGGCAGCAGGAAGTCAGACTCCCCTATGATCAACTCCTTCTTGTTCCCTTCGTTGATACGACAAGGCCCTACTAAAACACTTTCTCTCATTCACCGTATCAACCCTCGTTCCCTCTCGTAATATGCTTCCTCGTCTTCTGTAACGAGGACGAGAACCGGGCGGCGCTTCTTGTCTACCGTTTTGTACCGCCTTTGGGAATCCTGCTTAAGCCGTCTCCTAAAAAAGGCCGACTCATGGATTGTGTTTGCGCTGATGCGGGGTGCCCTCCACTGCCTGGGAGCCGATATACCAACTCCAACCTTCCTGCCTCGGGGCATTCCAGAACTTGCTCCCTCAAGGCCTGGATGGCATCCGGATCTGCCATCTCATGCGCGGCCACCAGGTCCATGGCCTTCCCAACATCCGACAGGCTGAGGGAAAATGCTTCCACCTTCTCTCTTGCTTCAGGCTCTGCCCGGAGCCTCCTGCGCTCCCCTTCTGACTGAGCCTCCTGCGCTCCCCTTCTGACTCCTCGATTGTGAATGATCCTGGATTGAGCCGGTTCCTTATACTCCTTGGCCCGGTGTTCCTGCATGTAATTATTTCGTAATTCCCGCAGGCAGGATCGCGTAAGAGAAGGATTAGAGTCCCGTCATATTTGTTGAACATCACGGTCTCTGTCCTGCTTAGGAATGACCTCCCCAGGAGGATTCCATGGTCTACGTCCGGCATTATGAAGAAGCATGCCCTGACCTTCACCTTTCCAACTCGATGAGCACATTCGAGGCTGTCCCGCAAAACACGGCCTTACAGCTGGCTCCATGCAGAATACCGCAGTCAGAACGGTCTATATCCGGCCCAAATCTGATTGCGTCCGCCTCCCGAATGATGTTCATTTCGGCCCCGGTGTCCACCATTGCCGCACACTTGGAGCCCTTCACCATCAAATCCACCGTGCCGCAGGCTACACACTTCCAGTCCATTTTCGTCCCCGACTCTGCCCACTCAGCCTCCTTGGGCAGGATCGTATCCAGATAGACATTGGGTACCAGGCGCCGCGACAATCTCCCCTTCAGCTCATCGCGGAGTCGCGGGGCTGACGCTAGGATTTTCTTCAGGGTCATGAGGTCATTATGCCCTTCCAGCAGCCTGTCAATTACTCTCTCTACGTCAAATCCCTCTTCCAACCGAACCACGTATTTTTTCTTTTTGGGTGGTCCGTCACGTATGACTCACCCGGCCTCTCCCCTGGTTCCCTTTTTCCTCGCCCGCTGGTCCGTTCTCTGATCCTCTTCTTTGCGCAGCCTCTCGTCCTCTTCCTCTTCATCATCATCGCTCTCTACTTCCACAACCTCTTTCTTTCTCTCTGGTTCGGGTTCCCTCCTCGGAGGCTCTTGGCTGACACTAGCCTTGGCTTGATTCCTCGTTCCTCGCTGCCTGTGCCAGCCGGGCCTGCAGAGTGAGGGGCCTCCCCCTCATTCCCGATTGTGGGCACGACCCCACAACATTTACTCCGGGTCGCCCAAGCGCTGACTCCGGGCCGGAGTCATAGAGGAACACTTTGGGTATGTTAGACCTCCATCCCTTCACTTCCTCACAGAGGCCCACCAACTTCTGTTGGTACCTCCCCATCTTATCCAGCAAGTCCTCCATCTTCTCAAATAAGACGGACGGAGACTCCATTCTCTCCTCCTCATCCTCGTCATCTGACTCGATGATTATGACATCTTCCGTCTCACTTCCTCCTCGTAGCGCTTGAGCCACTTCCTCATCGCTCCCTACTTCCTCTATCCCAATCGGTGGTTCCTCCTTTTCCTGCCATAGCCTGAACATGGCAGGGGGTGGCGGCCCAGCTGCCGCTTTTCGTTGGGCTTTAGCCCTCACTCCTCCAAGCCTTCTGTCAATGGCCTCCCCAAGCTGATCGTAGATATTCCCATCCATAGTGGAGGAAATCAGTCCGCTTCTCTCGTCTTCCCATCTTATATTATAGAACCTTATAGCGTGGCCTTGCTGGTCACAATGTTGACAGATGGCCGTCCTCCAGTCAAAACGGGGTCTTCCATACCCTTGACTTCCCTGATCCCCCTGACCTTGATACCCCTGACCTTGATTCCCTTGGCCTTGGTACCCCTGGCCTTGATTCCCTTGGCCTTGACCATTCCATTGCCTTCCTCTTCCACCGCCATTCCTGCCTCGCCCCCTTCCTCCACCCGTCCCTCCGTTGCCTTGATTGCCCTGCCCCTGGTTCCCACCTCCTGCAACGCTGCCCTGTGAACTGGGAGCAGGTGACGGTGGCGGGGCCACAGGCTGGGCCTGGGCCGCGGGGTAGATGGGTGCTGGCATTTAAAGGGGTTGTTGTCTGGGCCAGGGCCACTGTCTTGGCACAATTGCATTGATAACCGGCCACGGCCACTGTCCGTAGGAAGGCGCCCCACCTTGCAAGGGGCCCGTACTAGATGATGGGGCCGCCACATTTAAAGGGGTTGTTGTCTGGGCCTGAGGCGCCTGCGCTTTTCCTGATCCTCGTCCACCTTGCGCCAAATTACGCACTTTGCGCTGGACCTTCGTCAAGTGTTGCGGCACCGGCTCTTCCTCTTCCCAGAGCTCTTCCTGAACAGCCTCCTCTATCACCGGCTCCTTTCCTTTCACTTTGACAGGCGTCACCACCCTCCTTTGCACCACCGGCTCTGTCGCATACACTAGCTGTGCCAACACATCTGTAACAATCCTTGTTACCCCCAGGGTCCCAGAAGCAGTCGCATCTCTTTCCTTTCTTTTATGCCTTTGCAGGCGTACCTGACGTTGCTCCACCTGGTCCAAACACCCAACTTCCACCCCTCTGGCAATGGTGGCCCAATTGAGCTTAGTGCTACCTCCTCCATGCCTCGTCAACTCGACGGCCTCCGATGCCGTGAGTAGCCCCAGGAAGATGGAGCATTGTGCTTCCTCCGAAATCCCATGGACCTTCCGTGCTCTCTTCTTAAATTTTTGAACAAAGGCCCCTATTGTCGTAAAATCCTCTTTGTTCATCGCCTCAAGGTCTGCGGTAGTCAATAGCTTGTCTCCCAAGCGCTACTTCCTTTGCATCCCCTCCTTAAACCTCTCCCAGCTACCTTGAGCCGCATCTATGACTTTCTTCACCTCCTGATGGTAGTTGTGGAGGACATACTGAAGGATGCGTTGAAACTTTACAACATCCGACCGCCCGACCAAAGCTTGTTCCACCCGCTCTAGCCATTCTGAGACTCTCTCCCCACAAAAATGGAAAGTATCGACCTTTGAGATGTTGCTCGGGTTCCTTTCATGTCGGTCGATGGCCGCGATGAGGTCATTGAGTGTCAGGTCCTTCTTGGGAGCAACTGATGCGCCGCTAGTCTCAGGCATCTTGACAGCCTCTCCTTTTCAAGTTCCCTGACAAAAGAAAACAAACACATCCCCTTATTCAACATTATATCTTGACCGGTCTATTCCATCCGTCCTACCTAACTCTTACTACGTACCTTTTTCCCAATTCTACACGTTCACCCTTCATTCCTTCCCTTACTCAGGTAGGTAAAATTTCCTTACCTATACTCCATCGCTCATTATCTTTCCTCACTTCCTCGTCCTTCCTTTATGCCTTTTCTCATTCACTTCTCATACCCGAATGTCATTCCAGCAGGGACAACGGTAGGTTTTCCATTATCCCCGGCAACGGCGCCACCTGTCGAGCGCATCGGTCCGACACCGCACAGCAGCAGGGCGGGACCCTCCCGGCCGCGTCACGCAGGAGTTGGTTTTAAATCCTTCGTCGCAATATATACGGATCATCCTTAAGCCGCTCTGGCCGAGTGCGCCAACCATACCTCTCGCGAGCCCCTACGACAGGATAGGGCCTATATGAGGCATGACTTACCTACACCTAACGGGAGCTGTCACCTCCCTTCAGTGGGCGTATCCCCGCGGAGCTACCAGTCCACAGTACGGAAGCTAATCAGCTGCAATCGCAGAGGTGGACCAACTGAGGGCGTTTCTCGTTCGCTGTAGCATAGGGGGTACGCGCTGTAATACGCCTCTATCGGACCCGCACGCGAACCGACATCATGGGGGGCTGAGGTCCCAAGCGCGGTTCGTCGTTGGTCGACGAGGACGCATCCCACATACCACGCGCACTCCACTTTACGAACACACATACCCACAAAACAACACATATACGAAACGACGCAACACAAACGACACGACAACGCTCCTAGCCCCTCGGTATCCAACCCATAACTTTCCAATGCGGAAATCGTATAGGCGTCACGCGCGAGACTCAGTATAAAACCGCGCGGACGCAGGGCTATCGCATATCGACTCGCAATGCAATTGTACGCAAGCAGTCGCAGTGAAGGCGTACTATGTGGTACCCATACTTGCGCGGTCCCTGTTAATCGCGAGGGCCGCGTTCGACACTCAAGTGACGGCTGACAAGCGCCTTGAGGGTTAATCTCTCGACACGGGACAACCGCAATGCGCGGTTGAAAACCACAACCTCTTATGCACCCTGTGCAGAGGGGTTGAGTAGACAGCTTTAAGCTGTCGTGGCGGTCGAACATCAAGGGGTTTGACTTTGACGGCGGCCACGGACTATAATGTCCAACTATAAAAACTCCAAAGAGCAAAAGATAAGGAATGGGCCGAAAATTCCCTGCCTAGTAAACAAAATCATAGCCCTGGGGTACCCTCCCTTTTTCGCGCGGCGTCGGCGGCCTATAACAATCTCAAACATTTGCCAATATGTGTCGGTCCCTTTGTAATCCCATAACTTTTTACACACCAGGGCGGTAACGTCGCGCGCGGGATTTTAATATAAAGTTGCGCAGCCGAGGGCCTACCTCATACCAACCCGCAATGCAGGCATACGCATGCAGTCGCGACGATGGCGTACGCATGCAGTCGCGATGATGGCGTACTATGTAGTGCCCATAATCAAGCGGTCCCTCGTGGATCCGAGTACCGCTTATGACACTCGAGTGTCAGACTCGAAGTGTCGTGAGGGCCTAACCCTTCACGACATTGCACGACTTAAGGAATAGCCGTGTGGCCGCCGCGGCTTCTCTGACTCTTGGCCTYAGTGTCTTGGTAGGCAAATCAAATAGACTCTGCGCAAGGAAAAACCCCTTCCCTGCAGAACCTATGGCTTGGGATGTCCTGGACAAGGACCTCGAATCCCGACCCAGGACCAAACGTCCGACTAAGAAAAATCATCAAAAAGCAAGAAACAAAAATAGAGGKAGAGRCTTACCCTRRGGCCCCTTAGCCTCAGCTTCTGAGTAGGGCTTTAATAWGGGGACTCTTCAACCCATGCAAACATTCATCCCAAGTATACCCATGTRTACATGTATAARGGTTAAGTATGTGACGATCACTTTTCATGGTCTCACWAGGGTCTCTCACAATAATACGTATATGTGTGATYGTAGGCAACCAAATCCAGAATYTGATTCACARCACATACCTGCCATCACATCAACAAACCAAATCAACAGCCCACATACTACACGGAGTCAACCCCAACCACCTTCGACATTCATACCCTTTGCTTTAGCCATGCAAGCCCCAAAACCTCCTGTCCAACTAACCTTAATTAAATATTCARCACCTTTGTTAAATGGCCATTCAATAAAAGTCCGGGTGAAACCTTAATAAAACAACGAAATCACCAGGGCTAAAGCCTTTTAGGTTGAGTGTGGAAGGAAAGTTGAAATTGAGTCGTAGGCCGACGAATCGGGAACCGACCTGTTATCAGTGATAACAGAAAGTGATCCTTAAAAGGATCAAGTTGGATCTAGCCCTGAACTTGAATCAAATGATCAAAGAGGCCTGTAACACACGGCAGGCCAATCCCCAAGCTAAGATTATAAGTGTGTGSAGACTACAACTCCATAATTCATTCTCACTCAAGYTACCTGCCAACTAAGTCCAAGCCTAACTCTAAGCTAGTGCCCAAAAAAGAAGTAGACTAATGACAGAACCTCTCTTATTTAGGGTGGATTGCCAGAATTGCCACCTGTCGAAATATAATCTAACTCCTCTAAACTAAGAAAATTTCTGCAGCGCTTCCCGTAGGAAAAGTGTCTTTCCACAATTTATATAAGTCTAAATATGAAAAAAAATATAAATAATTTCTAACTCTGGAAAACCAAATTTTGTCTAACTCCCTGAATTAGTAGAAATTTGGTCAACACCCCCTCTAGAAAAGGAGACTTTCCAGATTTATACTAAGTCAGATATACAGCAAAAAAATAATCTCTAACTCTTGGAAAGTCAAAACTTGTCGAACTCCGTGATTAAGTAAAAATTTGGGCAGCACTTCCTTTACAAAGGGAGACTTCCCAGATTTATACTAAGTCAGGTTTGTATTCACAAGACAAACTTGAGTTCAATTTAGATAAGATTTAACTAACTCCTCAGTTTTGCAGAAATTTCGGCAGCACTCCCTCTAGAAAAGTGCTTTCCCAACATTTATACAAAGCGAGGTTCATAATTTGGGAATAACTTTGACTTCTCAAAGTCCAATTTTGTCTAACTCTCTGAATTAATAAAAATTTGGGCAGCACTCCCTCTAGAAAAGAAGACTTTCTAGATTTATACTCAGTCAGATGTATGGAAAAGACAAGTTGAGCTCTGACAAGTGAAAAATTGACTAACTTCTTGGATTTGTAGAAATTTCGGCAGCGCTTCCCGTAGGAAAGGTAGCTTGCCAAGATTTATACAAAGCCAAATATAAGAAAGATCTCAGGAAATGCAGAAATTGACCTAAGTAAAAAACATTATTACAGAAAATGCAGGAATTGACACTAACTCCTATGGCTCTAGCACGTGGCGAGTAACTAAAACAACTACCTATAAAGCTGGTCATCCCATCCAGTCACATGCAAACCAAACCACGAATGCATGGTTCCCCAGAAAACAATCAAATGAACACAGCGATCAGGCCATTCACAGTACAAACAATGCCTGGTCCCTCATAAAACAGTTAAATAAACATAGCCCTGAGCCATTCACAGTAGAAACAATGCTTAGGCTTTGGTTGACCCGGTTAAACGCATGCAGTCTACCTTCCTCCCACCTTCTCCCAGTTCATCCTTAGTCTGCTTTCAATCAGAACAAAGTAGAAACTTAGGCATCACTCTCACACATTCTTTCCAGTTAGTCTGATTAGGTCCTGAAGAGAAAGCAAAAACCATAGGGACAATCGCCTGCATACAATAGTCATACTGCAGGGGGATAGGCAAACATGGGTAGTAGTAGGGTGTACAGATGAAAAGGTATATATCTGATGGTTCCCTGCCTCCAGAACCTCGCCTAGATTCCGGTAGAGCTCCCGCAATCGGTGGGTGGACTCCCCACAGAGTCTTGATGCGGACCTACGGGTTGCAATCCCTCCTGCCGCCTTCCTCTCGTAGTCAATAGACTAGACTTAGATTAAGAAGGGTAGAAGTAGGGGTTTAAGACACTCGAGATATAGGAAGGGTGCTCTCTGACTCGCGCGAGAGGGCCTTGATATCTAGATTCGTCTGAGGGCCCCGCAATGGCAGCCAATATACCAGCCTGGTCAGATCCAAAGTTAGACCACTGAACACAATCCCCTTGATAGCTCCTTGAAATTGTAGCAACAGCTTCCCCTTCGCAACCACTCCTCTAAGTTGTGACAACAACCTCCCTTGCCGCCCTATCGCCCCCTTTTCATTAGACCTTCATTCCTTGTGGGCCAGCCGGAGTCAACATGGCGCCAAACAGCCGCACTCAAAAGCAGTGCAGCAAGCCGTAGTAGGCCTAGCAATCACTGCCGTAATACAACAACCGAGACAAACTACGGGGTTTACTATGGGGGCTGGTAAGGAATACTGTAGTTCTCAACAACAGTTTCCCCTGTGTATCAGCAAAAACAACAATATCCCCCCTCTTTTCTTGATGCAACAGGGTCGCCACTCTGTCAACGGTCATCCTAGCAACAGCAACAGTCACATGCGTTCAGCTAGCCGCGCAACAAGCAAGGCGCGCACACTCGGTCGTGCAGGTTCTTCCGCGGGTGGGCAGATAAGCCTTTAACTCGGCAGCTTCCTTCCTAGCTGCTTCATTCCTTCCACATACCAAAATGGTCTGTACAGTTGCCGCTCACGTAGACCCCTCCTCTTCATGGTTGGACTGTGGCCGCTCCAGCCTCCAGACTGAGCTCTGCAACTACCATGGATAAGCCTCCACAGGCTGCGGAATATTCCGGCCAGTCTTAAAGGTCGCAACAACGCAGCACTCCACGTGGCTGCTTCAATTTACGAGATGATAGCTCGCCGTCTCACAGTCCTGTCTCCAGCTCGACGTAGCGGATCACACAACACGACCCGTCCTGCTGTACAGCATGCCTGGGCCCGTCAACAGGCGAATCTCCCACTTCCTTCTCACTCGTAATATCTCAGGTAAGCCCTTTCTCCCTCTCTCCACCCCCGCTCTGTGTGTGTAACCCTTCGCTGGCGAGATGGCTCCGCACCGGTCTACAGGTAAGTCTCCCGGTTTTGCAGCTGGCCACACACTTCTTAGTTCGAGGAGATAGGGAGGAAGAAATTCGAAATGAATCTGTCCGCAAATGCGACTAGATTCATTCCTTGTTCAAGCAAAAAAAACTAACTACTCTGCCTTCGCGCAGCACTACCTCCACTAATCTCCTTGTATACTAATTTTCTTCCTGAACTAATCGAGGATTCGAGACCGCCATAGTCCAAAATCCCCATTTCGTACCTTCGTTCGTCCGATCCCGTCGAGAATCAGATGCGTGCAGTGCCTTCCTTCCTGCCATATCCATCACCCCGACACCTCCGCGCAGCGCTTTCTTCCCCTGACGACCAATCTACTAACCTACCGCCCAAACTAACACCATAGTTGGACTCGCACGGCCCTAAAAACCCCCGGTTAGGATCTTATTTTACCCGATTCTGTTGGGAATTGGGGAAGATATCGGGTTTTCCTCCCTCCACCTCTTCCCACCATCGCCAGTCTCGCGCAGAGCTTTTCCCTATTAACTTCTAACCCGCTAACTGATTGCTAAAACTAATGCTACCATTCGTTTCACCCGGGGCCAAAACCCCGGGACTGCAGCTTTCGCCCCTCGATCCCATTCACGGTCGAGGGCGCTATGTCCTCTCGACAGGGCCGGCTCGTTCTCCCGTAGCTGCGCTGCTTCTTTCTGCGCATGTATCCGGCGCAAAAGATCGTCTAGGTCCATCCTCCCCTCTTTTCCTTCTTCCGTCACTGCGTCCGCCTTCCGTACCCCGGCTTCACTTCTGTCGTTGCCTGCTCCGCTTCTCTCTCTTGCTGCACTGCCTTTCCGCCCTGTCTCACCAGTCTCCACCTGCCATTCTCGATTCTTCCTACCCCGAATGTATCCGGTGCGCAAATCGCGCCCGGATCCCTTCTGCTATTTGCCCTTCCACCCTGCCTCTGGAGCCGGCCCGACCATCGCCCCACAGTGGCTCGTTACCGCCCCGCCTCACTGTTGCTTTCTTCCTGCTCGGCACCTTAGCGCAGCGGCCCTACCCGACAGCGCCGACCGGTCTGAGGGAAACTTCGGAGGGAACCAGCTACTAGACGGTTCGACTAGTCTTTCGCCCCTATACCCAAGTCCGACGAACGATTTGCACGCCTGTATCGTTGCGAGCCTCCGCCAGAGTTCCTTCTGGCCTCGCTCCACAACCCCAACGCCCGCTGCCGTAGCACTCCGCGTCCTGCCCACAGTCGGAGAGTACCCCTTTTCTGAGTTTCTCAGAAAGCTCGACTTTTCGGCGCCGCCCCCAATTTATGTGTATCATCCTTGCGCAGGGGCCATGCTAATCTTCTCTGTATCGTTCCAATGTTAATGGTCGTCCCGAAGGACTCAGGCCACCGGCCTGTGCTGTCTTTCAGCGCCCCCAGTGGGCATACTCACACCCGCCCCTTTAGCAGCAGACCGCGGAATCAAAGCGCGGTCTTGCTACCCTGCTTGAAACGTGGGCCAAAGTGGTGGCAGGCCCGACGCAAATCTTGATGGCCGTAGCAACTTTTTCAAATGAGAGCTTTGAAGCCCGATAACGGGGGAAAGCCCCGCGGGCATACTCACCCCCAAACCTCACACAGCAGGTCGTGGTTGGCGGATGATGCATCCGCCGACGTTCCCACCACTCAGGTTCCTTCCGTCTCATGCGCTAATCACTCACCGGCTCGCATGCACGTTGAACCCCCGGTTCTAAGTGCTTCTCAGGCATTGACACGGTATCACGCCCCAAATTAGGACGGGGCCGCCAATAGCCGTGGAAAAAAGTAAAAAAAATAAAAATAATGAAGTAAAATAAAACTACTAACTACTAAGGAAGGATAACACATCCAAATCATTGCATGTCATACAACTTCTTCCAACACCATTCCTCTCAAGCCATTCATTTGAACCAAGAAGAAATTTCCGCATTCCATTCCGCCATCGCTTTCCAGGACCAAATTCTTCAATCAGTCGACTACTCCACTCCAACCCTGCTTGGTAAGTTCCTGCTATCTTCGGTGTCGCTTGCTTCTGACGCCAACTTCCATCACTCATCCGCTCGTTCCACCACTCCCTGCAAGATGACAAGTCACTTGTGGGATGCTGGAGGGATTTGGGCGGTCTAGGAGGTGTGTGGACCTGCGGCCCAACTCTATGACTCTCTTCTGAGTGATACGGCTTCATCAGTGGTCTGTGCATTTTCGATTTTATCTAGATCAGGCCTGGGCAGCAACCCACCAGGAGTAGGTCCCGCGGTTGGTTACAACTTCTTCGGCCTTAGGCTCATCTCCACTATTTCCACGATCAGACAACCTCGGGACCTTTTCTTCTTTTTCACAATCTTTGATTATTATCATCTGCGGTTGGAGTTACTTTCGATCCTACTGGTTTTTCAGTTTCTAAGATCTACGGCGTGAGCATCTATGTACTCAAGATCTTCGACTACTACAAAGGGACCAGTGGGACTCACCCGGCAGGAAGTAGTCCCTCGGAGGCCTGGCCTCCGCTGCCTCCTAATGCCGCAAGAGTATATGTAACTGGCGCAGGACCGGTTGTGGAAGTCTGTGCCAATTCGCGTTGCATACTTTCTGGAGTCCTTCCGCCCGCTACCGCACCCATCGCATACGCAAATTTGCACGTCAAATCAAGACGGTCAGCCATTCACTTGGAGGACAGGTCGTTTTCGTCGCCTATTCTGGCGAAGCAGCCCGCCCCACCCTCGATTTTCCCGTGGTGTGTGGGCCTGCGGCCCAACTCTATGACTCTCTTGTGAGTGATCTGGCTTCATCTGTGGTCTGTGCATTTTCGATTTTATCTGGATCAGGCCTGAGCAATGTTGTTGGTTGCCATGCAGCTACAATATTGGCCATTAGACACCGCCATCATGATGTGGGATTTGGGGGGGGGAAGGGGGAGGTGCAGTGACTGGTGGTATAACCAATTCATACAGTGAGGCAACAACAATCACAATAGACGAGAGCAATCAAACCCATAGACAGAGAGGACAAGAGACACAACTCATAGACAACCAATAAAGAAGGGAGAAGAGGGAGACGACACACAAATCATCATCCCGAACGCGATGGGCATCGATAGAAAAAACAATAGGAACAGCCTGGTAATAGCTCGGACCGAAAGTGAGCATGGCAGCTCAGCGTCAAAACCCTTTCCGAGCAGCTGGCGGTCGACCCTACACGTTTCATCCGACCGCCAGTGCCGGAATCGTCAGGAGCCTTCGAAAATCACGGCGGCCATTGCTCGGCGCTAGCACCGCCAATTTCCCCCATTGGCAATGCCTGCCTACCTCTCGTCACCATAATGAGGGACTGGTACAGCCTTGCTCTCGCAGTGCTGCTGTGGTGCCAACCTACCCCGTGGGCTGGGGAGAGATCTCGGTTGGTTGGTGTTCCCCCGTACTACACATACACTAGTGAGAGGATGAGATAGATGAGTACTAGCAAGAAAAATGAGAGAGATGAGAGAAGAATATAACTTAAAAAAAAAAAAAAAAACGAAACGAGTGCATCTGCCCACAAAAGGTGACAAAATACACTTGTTACCATTTATAGCAAACCGATGAACCTGGCCATTTTTGGGGGGAAGATACATTCGTTTCATTATTTGTTTCGTGTGCCGTGCGGCAACGCCCTAAGACAATCAGCCAAGTAAGAGTCCCAGACTCACGAGCAGTTCACTCTCACTCGTTTACGGTAGCCTTTGGAATAGTAGACGGTCCAAACCCACAACATTCCTAGCCTCACAAAAGTGGTACCCTTACCCGTTCGAAAGCAACAACTTCAACAAGGGTGCCCTTCGGGACATCCGTAAAAATTGGAACGATACAGAGAAGGATTAGCATGGCGCCTGCGCAAGGATGACACGCATAAATCGAGAAATGGTAAAAAAAAAAAACAAAACCCAAGGGTTACGATCCGGCACAGAGAGGCTGGGACCACCATCTGTAAGAGTTATGAGAGTAGTGAGGCTGGAACCGCCATATGAGAGTGAGAGTCCCGCCGTGTCTCTGGCCGAAGGTGACAAGAAGTGTCTGGCAAAATGTGAATTGTTACGGCAGTGGCCCTATGAACAGGGGGTACCAGCAGCAGCTTGCTGGCAACGGCCTTCGCGAGATAAGATCTGAGCTGCTCGTTTCGCGTTCTATCTCTATCTCTATCTCTATCTCTTCTCTATACTATACTATACTTACTATACTATACTATTAAAAATTTGCAAAGGGTCCGACATGACGCTTCCCATTGGGCACTGCGAAATTCGGTGCTGCGCGGCAGGCCCACAAAGCGGCCCAAGTGAGGTGCCCGCACGGTGCCAGGAGCAAAGCGCGTGTGCTGTAAAGGTTGTGGGTTTTTGTGGCCGCCACGGGCCAACCAGGAGCTGACGCGGGGGAGTGAGCAAAAAGTTCACGCCGGGTTTTTTCGATGTCGGGCGGGCTCAAAACGAGAAGCGTTACAGTGAAACATCGCGCGGTGGGGTAATTTGCGGGTGTTGGGAATGATCGCCATGATCTCTCTCTCTCTCTCTCTCTCTCTCTCTCTCTCTCTCTCTCTCTCTCTCTCTCTCTCTCTCTCNCACACACACACACACACACACACACACACACACACACACACACACACACATACACATATTTCCATGTTCTAGCGGAAGATTCATTCGATTTTGCTCATCCTATCGATGGAAGTAGCGTAAGCCCACCTGCAAGATTGGAGACTTAACCTGTTCTCTCTCCCTCTCTCTGTCTCTGTCTCTGTCTCTGTCTCTGCCTCTCTCTCTCACATACACACAAAAAAAGAAAACAATGAAGAAGAAGTGGCAATGTATATTTCCATGTTCTAGCGGAAGATTCATTCCGATTTTGCTCATTCTATCGATGGAAGTAGCCTCTCTCTATCTCTCTGCGCGCATGGCTGGAAAGCAGTGTATATTTCCATATTCCAATGGAAGATTTATTTCGATTTTGCTCATCCTATCGAAGAAAGTAGCGTGAGGTCAGGCGCTCATGGAATCGATTTCTGTCGTTGTAAGGGTCCTTTGGTCTATATCCTGATTTTTCTGTGGCACAAGCACAGAAAAATCCTCAGTGCATTGCATGGGCTGTCGAAGGGTCTTCCTCAGTGGCTCGACCGTGTCAATCTCATCCAGCGAACTCTTCATCAAAAACTTCTTCATTCCCCGTTTCCGCGGCGAAAGGATAACCTCCTCTCCATCAACTCRTTGCCCGTCCTTCTCTGCCATCACGTAGTCCGTGTCAGTCTTCTTCGATGTAGACCCTCTTGCCGACTTCGTGGCCGCCACTCTTATGGGTGTGGTTSCCATGTCCCCTTCAAAAGTTATCTTGATGCTCTGGCTCCTGACCGGCTCCGCTCCGCTACTTGGTTTCACTCTCCTTGCTTCGACATTCTCCTTCATCGAAGGGGACATCGATACATCCCCCAAATTGTCTGCCCATTTGACGTACTTACGGTCATCAAGTACGACAAGCCCCTCATCTATCGCCCGTCTGAGGTCAGGGCAATCCCTTTTGATATGGTTCTCTCCTCTACAGTAAACACATGAGTTCCTGGGAGTAGATGGTCTGTCATCTGCGGTCTTAGAGATCGCGCCTCTGGACGTCTTGGTGTCAGGCGACTTGGGATATGTCTC
>BFEA01000063.1:3476108-3496391 GCA_003427395.1 Chara braunii
AAAAAAAAAAAAAGATATTGCGCATGCAAAATACAATAGAACTACGTTCCTATTTCATGAAAAGCTTGATAGGGCCTGGAAGGGTTCAAAGGGTATAAAATAGGGAATAAAGGGTTTTAGAGGGGGGATGCTTAATTCATTCTATAATTTTTTATCTAAATATTATTATTTTTTTCTGTTTTATTTTTTATCTTCATATCTCTTGAGTAATGAAAGATGGCCCCTAGCCAAAAGTTGTTCATATCATTGATATGAACAACATAATTTTTTCCAGATTTTTTTAATTTTTTTTTTTTTCGTAAAAAAAAAATATTTTGCGCAAGAACGGATTTTCCATATCCGGAATTAATCCGGAAATTTCATCCGGATAAAATTGGTCTGCCGGATATCCGGATTTGCTACTTAGATGAGAAGGTAGAAGTCAAGTACTATTTCTGAAAAATTGAAGAAAATATTTTTAACATTTTTTTTAAAAACGAGAAAAAAAAAGGCAAGAAAAAAAAAAAAAAAAAAACGGGTAAGAAGCGATCCTGAAAAGATGCAGAAAAACCTTTTCTACCAAAGGTCCTATTATAAGACTATAAATCATTTTCAACAAACTAGCAAAAAATAAAGTTGAAGTAAAACAATCTTTAAGGACTACAAGGCGAAATAGAAAGTTGTAAAAAAAACAAATTTAGTGAATACTCATGTAGAGAGTTATTAGTCGTTCTCAACAGTTTATAGAATCCAAAAACAAAATTGGAAGTTAACAGTAAAACGGTACTAAAACCCTTAAACATATATGTTATACAAAAAAAATAATGCAAACATCTTCTGTCTTTGAGACATCTTCAAGTTCTTCGTCAAACGCAAGTTCAAAATACTAAACCGAAGAAAAAAAAAAAATGCCTTGAAGTTTACTACCTTCGTACTAGTACTGTAGTTTATAGAATTAAAAAAAAAAAACTCATGAATTAAGAAAGTGACCATTCATGCTTACTACAAAATCATCTCGTACACACAAACGAATTTCAACTACCAAACCATAAAATGTCACTAAGAACTGATGCTAGGAGATAAAACAAACCGGGGACCTCGCCCACTAACATTCGGACGTTGAGGAAACTCAATGCGGGCAGTCGGACGGAACCTTAGAAAAAAATTAAAGATTTTCTCTAGGTTACCAATGGTCCGAGGGCCGGTCGTCTCCCCCGTCCTCTCCCCCATACGTCCGGTACCCCCGTCGTCCGGGAAAAAAAATTCTTTTTTCGTAAAAAACATATATATATTTTTTTCGGTTTTTGATTTTTAACTCATGATTGACTACGAATTTGAATATGAATCCAGGGCAAAAGTTGCTTGTATTGTTATGTTACATAACATATATTGTTTTCAGAGTTTTCTGAGAACTTTTTTTTTTTTTTTTTTTTTTTTTTTTTTATTTTTTTTTATAAATTTTTTTTTTTTTTTTTTTTTTTTTTGCGCTAGGTCGGACAACCCCTGTCCAGTCCAACGTCCGACCAGACGTCCGGTCGGACATCCCGGACGGTCAGGGGGGTCCCGGACGTCCGATCCAACAACCTAGGATTTTCTTGTTCAATAGAAAATTTCCACAAGAAATGAAAAGTGAAAAACATTCCGTTTTTTAAATCCATTATGATTATAATCCAGCTAGGCTACCAACCGGGTCGCCTGACTCACTTTTTTTTTCGGGCGGCCCGACCGTGCAAGGACCAAGGAAGGTCCTAATAGAAAGGGAAAAAAATCCAAACAATCCAGAAAATATGAAAAAGAAAACAATGTTTTGCAGAAAAATAAACTTAGCAAGTTTTGCCTCGGAGTCACATCCAAGGCTTTTGCCAAATTTAAAATGAAAAAATATATTATATATTTTTTATCTTTTTTATTTTATAATTTTATTTTTATTCTTTTCTCGGTCGGGCAAGTGGTCCTGGGCCACTTTGGTAACCTAGGAATCCAAGTAAAAAAAATAAATTTTATTTCAATTCAAAAAATTGAGTTTTACTTTGAGAGGTTTCAGTCTGAAAATGAATTTCTTCTTCCAATTACATCTATTTGGTGAAGATGGAATGGAAGACTGGAAGTCAGGATGAGTTTATAAAACATCTTAATTAGACTTTCATTCTATTGTAACACATATGTTCTTATTAAGATTCGACTAACTTGTTTTTTGTGCCAATCCTTATAAGTTATAATCTAGGTTACTTAGGTGTCGTATGAGCCGAGCGACGAAGTTAGCATAATGTGCTTGAGCTGCTCTCGTGACTGGACAACTCAAATCAACATTTGGGGGAGGGGCCGTATATCTACTATGTTAGTACATCATGCACGAACAATACGTACTAACACCCACAGTGTCACACAACAACAAATGATTCTTAGGGTTTTGACCAGCAACCAACCATGATATAAGTTCATTGGAGAGAGTCCATTCAGGCTCTAGTATTTTGAATTGTCTACAAACCAGAATGATTGTTTTCAAATACGAAAAATCAGTGTTGGTTGCCCACAAATTTAAAAACGGGAACTTGATCTGGTCAGTTGGGCCTCTACGGCTCTGTACGTATAAAAACTTCGCATCAAATGGGCCAAAGACAACCAAGTTTACAACCATCACAAATACTATCCCTCGTATATTGCGAAATTGATGTGACTTTAAAATAAATAAAAAAACATTGCAGTGACTTGGGGTTAGTATGCTCGGGGTTACTCACGTTGGCCGAGGAACTACGGAAATCAAATTACCCCAACAAAGTTATGCTGAACCTGTTGGCTTGTTTGAAATGGATGCTGCCTACCTAACATACTTTACGTTTTTTGAGTCGCGGCAGAGTCTTATCGATAATTGTTTTATTCATAGGAATAATCAGGGGTTTCAAATTGGATGTGGGATAGACCAGTTGTCGTTTGAGATGCTCAGACACGTGATTCAGTTGGTATGGAATGAGATGAATGACCGTTAGCTACGCCGAGGAAGTCATTGGGGTGACATAAATGATAAGAGAGATGAGGTTGTCTTATTTCGATGTTAACATGGTTACTCGAATGAGAAGGGTTGCGTCTTTTGGATTATGGAGAATGACAAGTGGGCTATGTGTCCGATTTTAGATTCAACATGGGTTCCTCGTTGAATTATTCAACGCGTGTTGAATTGGCGTTGAATCCTCGTTTAAATGCTCGTTAGACGGGGAAAAACGGGGTCCGCAATGATTTTTTTCTTGGGCTAAACGTAATCAAACAGAAAAATAAAAAATGGGGTTGTAGATTTTTTTGAGGGTTACAACCCCATATTTTTATTTTTATTTTTAGAGCTTGAGCTTCAAATATATTTTTAAAAAATCAAAAACATAAGCACAATGAAAAAAAAACAAAAGCAAGAAATGACATGAGTTTTTTTGGGGGGGGTTCACAATGATTTTCTAAGGGCTAAAAAAAAAACAGAAAAAAAGTTAAAAATATGGGGTTGTAAATCTTTCAAAGATGTACAACATCGTTTTTTTTTTTTTTTTTTTTTAACTTCGTGATAGTTCGTGTATTTAAAAAAAAATCAAAACCATAAACAACATATTTTTTGGCCTGCATTGCTTAGGTGATCCTGTTGGCCAGTGATGGGTAGACTCCCTGATTTGGGCCTGTAGAAGATTGCATGAGCCAGGCGTCCGAGATCTCGTACGGCAAGGTTCGTCCGCTTCCGCTTCAATTAGGGTTGGGAGGTTGGCCCAAACCTGATGCTTGTCGCTGCTGTCTGGTCCAAGTTGCCCTCAATACTCGTAGGGTGATGGTCCTGAGTGTTGGCCACACTGAGGTACGATATTAGGGACAGGGGGTGTGTTCGGAGTATTAACGTGGGGATGGGCAGAGTAGGTGGCCTATCCTGTCAGGACAGCCATTGGCTGCTTCTACCAGCAATCACGTCGGGTCTGGTTCTTGGTCTCTACAACACCCTGGGTTTCAAAAAAAAAAAAAAAAAAAAAACGGATATTCTGTTAGAATGTGGAATAATACGCCGCCATATGTTTTGTCGTTTGTGCATGTGGTAAGTAGAGGCCCTTAGGGCCACTGCACATATTCCTAAGTAAAGAAAAACGAGAAAACAAAAGAAAAATGAAAGAAAAAAAAAACAGAAAACAAAAGAAAAAAAAAAACAACAGAGAATTAGAGACTCATAACTGTGCTCAGTGTGATGCACAAACCTGAATTCGAGTCCATAGTATATATTCTCGGCCCACGCAGACAGATTACAAGTCCAATGTCCATCTTTACTCCACGAGAGAGTCTTGCTAATATGTAGGGGCCCTTCGAAAATGAGACTGGACGAATAAATTAGAGCATTTAGAATAAAAATAAAAGGACATGCACCCACATGCACAGACATCATGTGCTTACAGTGTTCGAAAGGGAGGGGCATGTTTGGCCACCCCACCCTGTTAATAGGGGTCTATTTGTTTTCTTTAGTGTTTGGGCGCATAGGGCCACGTGTCCGAGGACCAACGCACCAATTCCGTTTTTCGGAAATCAACGGGACACCGCCGTTTTTCCGTTAAACGGGATTCAACGGGGGTCAAGGGGCCCGTTAAATGGAAGTTCGGGCGTTGAATTCCGCCCGTTCTCCGTTCAAAAGATACATAGCAAGTGGGATTGGAGGGTGGATACGCAGTTGAACTTGGTGTGATCCGAAGGGAGCTAGCTTGCTGAATTTGAGTTCCAACGATGACACAACTTGTTTGCTCTCTCAATAGTTTATCAGACATCGCCGTTTGCTTGATGTGCTTTCTGTTTACTTGTAAATACTAAGAGCTAATGGGTTACCCGGATTAGCATGATCGAGTGGGGGGTGGGTCCTTCGCAATTGATATAAAATTAGTCCCTCACGGGTTTGATTGTAACTATCTGTTTTCGAGCGAGTCTACGGACGGCTGAGTCATTCAATGTTGGATAGGAGCATCTCACTAAGAATACGGGGCATGATTTGATCAACAACTCATTGCAATTTCATTCTTTGAGGTTCACGAAGAGAATTTGGTTGTTAATCGCCCTCGAATCCCTGAACTTGATCTCTCTTCTGGGAGTTGCTCTTTCGTTCATTTTGGGGTCTTTTGGAATGAAGTAAGACAATCAAAATATCTCGTTCTCTGATTTCTTAGTTGTAACTCACCCTTGTGGAGCTGAGTCTTTATTACGAGTGAAGAATTGACTTTTCTCCTGTGTCTGAGTTTTGACCTTTTTCAAATTGCTTGTGACAATTGAAGTATCCCGCCTTCCGATCTCCTTGCTTTCTGATTGATTATGCTTGAGTATTGAGTTCAACAATATTGGAAGTTTGAAACCAATTACATGCTAATCATGTGACTCATGTGGATGCGCAGAATAATCGTGCAATGTTGATTTCATCGTAAGGCAGTCTGGTGTGAAGCCTGGTCGTTGGGGTTATGTGTTGTATTGTTTACTATACACGCACACATACACACAATTTTGTCTGGGACTTAGACCAACAGTCTGGTGTGAGTGAAGGCTACCACTTTTTTGGGGGGTGTTAACTCTGGGCCAGGCAATGAGTCTTTATCCATCATTTAAATGCATCATTTCCAAAGTGTCAAGGGAACTTTTGATGAGTCGGTGAAAGTCTGACAAAACAGTCTGGCACAGTCATGCTTTTTATTTTTTTTCTCTAGTTTTGCATAGTGAAACTGACAATACGCACGCACACATTCTTTGTCTGGGTTTTGAACCCACAATCTCCTTAGATTCCATAATTCGTATGAGTAGAGTGTTCACAGGGGTGCTGACTCTGAGGCAGGCCGCGAGTCCTTATCCATCAGTCCTGATGAGTTTGTGAGAATGCGATGAAACAGTCTGACACAATCACAACTTTTTTTTCTTTTTTTTTTTTTAACGTAGAACTTGACAACACACACACACGCACACATTCTTTGTCAAGGGTTTGAAACAATAGTTTGCTTGGTGTAAGTAGAGTATGCCACTTTTCTAAGGGTTGCTAGCCTTGGGTCAAGTGGTGAGTCTTTACCGTTCAGCCAAATGTATCATGGTCATACTATTGTGGTTCAACCTCCTCATAAGTCGAAGAAAGTAAGATAAAATAGTCTGGAAGAGTCGAACTTTTCTTCTTTGGTCAAGTTTTGCATAGCGAACTTGAAAACACACACAAGGCATATGAATGACCGTGATCGAGTGATCGGACCATTATAAAAAGAACATACTACCCCTTGTCTCTCTTTTTATCACACACATACACACACACGTGAGAGTCACAGTAAAAGGGGAGCTGCAACTACAAATAAAAGGCATACCTTAAAAAAAAATCAAACTAAAGACACTAAAAAAAGAGACACAATGAATCTATTGTGGTACATGTGGCTTGCTATAGAGGTAAATGCTCTTATTGTTGGAATGACTCATCTCAATCAGCTCCATGTAGCTCGCTATTGAAGACTTAGTGTGTTCGATTGTCTTCAATCGAGGCAAGGCAGCATGGATTTTGAATTGACTCATTTGGGTGGAACAAGGTCTGTTGTCGTGAAAATCAAACACACACACACACACACACACACACACACACACACACACACACACACACACACACACACACACATACACACACACATACACACACACACCACTTACCATAGGCAACTACAACTCCTCAACTTAGAATCTCCTGCAAACCGAACATTGATTGACCTCTTGTACCATTCTAGAGTATTAGCTCTAACGGTGAGTATTAATAGCCTTGTGAAATTTGTCTTTCCTGTGTTGTGTTGTGTTTTTTGCCTCTCTAGCTCCCTCCTCTTCCCGCTCAAGTTTTGCCTCTGGGACCCCCGCTCCTCGCTTCATATAGAACTCCATCTTGTTCCCCTTTCCTCCCTCTCTGATATAACTTGAACTGGACTCTACCTTCCCCTTCACTGTGTCTCGGAGTCCTTCATGAGGTGCAAGTGCACCGTTATGGCACATGAGGATGTGGGAAGCTTGCACTCAACCACAATCAACACAGCGGGGTCAGGGTAGACCCCCCGCAACTCTTATAAAGGCAAGAGGTCTGTGGTCATTGCATCAACCTTTTCTACTTTGGGGGGTCAGAGGTACTCTTGGGACCTCGTCACATTTTTGCGTTGAGATCGTATAATTCGTTCAGAAAGACACCTATCTGTAAGATCCGAACGGACGACCCAAACGACCCTCACGACTGAAAGTGGCCTAGACATCCAGGCTGGCTACTTAGGTTATAATAGAATGACAATCCAATTAATATATTTTGTGAGCTAATTCAGACTTTTATTCCATCTCTAGTGTGCTGTTCAAACAAGAAGGGCTACTCTATTTTTGAAAAGAAAGTTTCTAAATACGACGATAAATTTTAAAAGTGGAATGACATTTTTTAAAATGTAATGATAAATTTAATAAAAAGTAAATTTATACTTATTTTTTATTATGGAATGTACACAACTGTTTGTCAATGGAGGTGAGAGGAAGACAATGATTGAAGTCAAATGCAATAACACACATCCACACGACTTAAGTTTACTCATTGTGAACAAGTACAAAACATACAGTGATAAAAACAGTTGGACACCAAAGTTGTAAGTCCCAAAAATGATAGTTAATACTTTATAAACAATGTAAAGAGAAAAAAAAATTACAACATAACGCACGTCGAAGTAGAACCGAAAAACCGCGAGCAGTTTTGACAAGTGTCAATTTTTCGTACTCTTCATTATGGAACAATGATTGATCCAAACTTCCAAAGCGAAAAAGTGTAAAGCTTCACAAAACGTTTCGAAAAAATCGAAAATGAAAAAAAAACTTTTGAAAAAGAGGAAAAAAGAAAAATACCAACAAACAACCTGATACTGATGTTCATTAGAAATTTTTTATTTTATTTTTCAAAATCACTACGAACTGGGAGAAGGAAGATACATATACATATAAAGATGCATACATCATCACAAAAGTCGCACACATAGCACACGTAGATCACGCATACACACAATGTGACAAAGTAAGCAAGTCAAATCAGGTCACAGGTATAGCGTCCCTGATGCCGCTTTTCAACGGTTACCACGCTATCTTCCTCAGGAGGTTCCACTGGCCTCCTTCCCTTAACTAATACCGCCAAACCTTCAACCTACTCCCGTACTTGCCTCCCCAACAGCATCCGAATGCGCCGATTTGGTAGGATACATTCGACCTATGTGAGGACTATTCCTACGTACATCCTTTATAAATACTATGCAGAGCTACCGTTCAAGGTAGTACTTGGACCTGGTTCCAACCGAAATTAGTCTCAGAAAATGAAATGGAAAAAAAAATGACAAACGCGTGGTTCAATTGTTTGAAATATCAGGCCAAGGTTCGAGTCACTGTCCCTTAAACACACCAAAAATTCTCAAATACCTGGTTCTACTCTTGTCCGTCTTCGGAAAAACAAATATATAGGCCGTACGTTTGTACCTTGACTATCCCCCGTCTGGCTATAAAATAACAAAGCGTCTCATAGCCCCAACCCCTGTTCACAAAAAACCCAACTACACACTACTGACATGTCCATACAAACATCGGTCGTATGTCTGTACCACTAATGTTCTGTCCACACAAACATCTGCACATGAATTACCTATTCTGTTAAGTGATTCGTATGTATGCTCGCAGATTGTATCCCGTCGTGATGCAAATCTCTTGAACACTCTTAAAAAAACTGATCTTGACAACCTTTGATCCTGATTTTTTTCTTCACTGTCAACACCCGTAATGGTATCTTCGACCCACTGGTCGTATTTCGTTCGATAAGAGAGAGGTCGATGCATTTTATGGCACTATTATGTCGTATGCAACCCTATGATTTGAAAGATTGTCAGGTCTGGAATTCTAGTCTCTCGGTTGTCCATAGAGTATGCTCATTTTTAGGTATATGTATGCAACTCAACAATGAAAGTAGTTGCTGATACTCATCTCACAATCAAGGAAATCAAATTTGCCCGACCATTTTCTGTTTGTTTCAGTGTCAAGTTTTTTGGATAGCGTGATTCAAACAACTTAATGATCCGCATACTTTCCTTTGTAGGCAATCCAGTCAGAATCACTAGCACATCGTCTACCAATGTGATTCCAAAAACCTCCCTCCTTCTCGTTCTCAGACTCATGTTGAAACGATATTTGACATACGCACACATGATACAGACCACTGCGGGGCTTGTTCCTTTCCCCATTGGTATGCCAATATCCTGCTTCACAAGCACTCCCATGGCACATGTGTAAGTATGTCGTAGCTCATTTCCAACAAATTTCTCCATATCCTGCAAGCGTAAAAACTTTAAATGATCTGTATCAGTCGTACCACCAAATGAACACTCTTTCCTTAAGTGTTTACTCATACGAAGTGGCGTTATTTTTTCCGTGTGATATGCGATTAACCAATCCCAAGCGCTCGTCCAGGTAAGCATCTCTCGAACCGCATATGCCCGATGATTGTGCAAGATATCCTCAATCGTTAGATTCTTAGTCCAGATGAAGCGGACTGTCTTATGCGCTTGCCGCTTAAAGCAAATAAGATTCTGAAAGAAGATTGCATTCCATAATCTGACTACTTTCTTCAATTCAGCCAACTTAATCCTATTGTCGAATTTAACTTCAATCACACGATCCAACACTCATGCTCAAGCCAAACTGTTGTCTCACAACACGACACACCAACCTACGAGGGTACTTCCGAGTTGATTTTCGATTGAATTTCTTCACCACATTGTAGAATTACACTAACGAATTCACATTCCAACGGAACAAATTACATAATTTATTAGGATGGACAACAACACAAGCTTCAATGTATGACAACGTTGTTTCAATTTCCTCAAGACCTCTAATAAGTGACAAAAAAATTACCCTCGTACCCAAGCGTTGCTTCACTTTTTTCAAGAGCACCTTAGTCTCATCGATCCGTAATTTACTCTCAATGAATATTTTTCCAATCTTCTTCCATTTGGTTTGCCACAGGCTTCTACCTTCTACCTGTAAATCAAATTGTTTCGCCTTTTTACGATCATATAGATTAAAAACTCGAATAGGCTCATATGCCATCCATTTGATATTTTACACCTTAACCAAATCGACACTACCGTAGGACATGACACTGTGTCGTCTAGACACAATTGCTACAAGTTAGCTCAACATCTCTCTCGCTTCCCTTTCCTGGGTTTCCCTTGTTTCTTGTCGTTTGTAGACGTGCCTCTCGTATTCAAGCTAGGGCCAATACCTAATACAGACTTCTTCCAACTTGAAATGCAACAAATCATTGTCCGATATCGTATCAATAGGTAACAAGACACAATTAGAGATGTCAAAACAACTTAGCTACCAATAAAGATGGGTGCGCTTACGATGTGTACAAGCATAAACATGTTCGCTCCCAGGTTTGTTGACGTATGGACAGGTCTTACCAACATGTTGGAACTTACAAAACGGTGAGAAAACTACATATATAACATTCAACATATCTATGAATTTTGCCCCATACCTCTCATACAGCCTATACCAAGTATCTGAGCATTTCTTGTTCCATCGAAACGAAGTAGACAAGGATAGTACAATCAAAGTTAGGCTGCATAATACCTTCTTCATTCTCAGATCGATCGACCGCGATGTTGCACACAATCCTATACAAAAAACTTACACAAATGTTAGTTCTTGACAATAACGGAGTCTCCTCACTCGACAAATTCTTCATTAATCTCGGTCACAACATGCTTGGGCATTTCTTCCACATCAGTGTTGTCCCCCGGTTCACTTTCTTTTTCAACCTCCGATTCGAAAGCAATATATGTTTGATGCCTTGCCAAATCGTTACACATATTTTGCAGTGTAACTCCATCGATTCTTTTTAGTCGCACTATTTTATCGTCATGGTACTCGCTGCGTCCAGGGATATCTAAGCACACGGGTAAGGTAACTTCATCTATTTTTTCTTAGTGGCATATTTCTCCTTTTCCGTCTGCTCCTTGTTCGCTTTCCTCGCTGCTTTCTTTCTTTTAGCTTCTTTGACTACTTTGCAACTTCGACTTGTTTCCCTACTTCCTCTGGTTGCTTCATGGTTTCCTTCTTTTCCCCCTTTCTCCTCGTCTTTACTTCACTCTTGGCGCGATCATTGTCGACGTACTTCTTCATCGAAACCAAGTTTTGGCTCATCTTCCGAAGTTGTGACCGAACTTCGTGATCTTGTGAACTCGATCTACGATGGTAGACATTGGTAGTTTCTTTGGAGTAGGGTCTCCTCCTCCAAGAATTGCTTGAGGATTACGGTCTAGAGAAATGTGACAGCTTCCAACCCGGCCTCGTGTTATGACACCGGTTGGAATAGTGCCCTTCTTCTCCACATGGATAACATACCAGTGAATTACTTCAAGGTACTCTATCAAGATATCTACCTTGTCCGCCTTGCCCTATGGGTTCATGTTGCCTACCATCTCTCTGTTCGTTACTCGCCATCTGGCTCGTACTTCTCGCTACAGCTGACGATCTGTCAACCAGATGTCGCACATAATGTTTTCGTTCGTCGAAAGACTGGTATTGAAAACGATTAAACGTGCTCACTCCTTTCTGCATTTGAATTCCAGAACTTGAAGTGTTTTAATGTTCACACGGGCCATATAAATGCATATATGATAAGGAAAGTCGCACACGTATCATCTATAGATCACACATAGCACATTATCACAAAGTATGCAAGTCAAATAACTCATGGAAAGGTCCCCGATACGACGTACTTGACGCCGCATTTCGACGATCCCACACAGTCTTCCTCAGGGGCTTCCACCAGCCTCCTCCTCTTTACTAATCTTACCAAACCTCCAACGCATTCCCGTAACCGGGCCTACTTCCTTGATAGCACCCGAATGTGACAGTTTGATAGAATACATTCGACTTGTGCGATAATTATTCCTATGTACGTCATTCTTGAACACTACGCAAAGCCACTGCTCGAGGTACTTGGTCCTCGTCCCAACTGAAACTAGTCTTAAAAAACGAAAAGAAAAACATGCGGCTCAATTGTCCGAAATATTGGTCCCAGGTTTGAGTCACGGTCCCTTCAACACACCAAAATTTTTCAAATGCCTGGTTCTACTTCATTCCATCTACGAAAAAACAAATACATAGGTCGTATGCCTGTACGCTGACTGTCTTTCATCCTTCTATAAAAAAAAGATGGTTAGCAAAAAAAAAAAAACATTAAATTTTCGGAGGGTAGAAACATCTAAATGAGAGGGTTACCGCAATTGCGATTAAATGCATTTTGGGAAGTGCTAGTATGCGTATGCCTCGAGTATTACATCTCAATGATCTCATCACAAAGCAAATAACAATGTACGTAAAATGTCCTCACGACTCCTCCGCAACATCCATCAAAATTGGAACAATAAAAAAAAACAACATTATTCTTATGAAAGAGAGGAGAGAAGAGGAGGAGGGAGTGCGGAGGAGACATAAAGTGGAGGTTAAGAAGTCAACTCGTTCTCAAAATTAACCAACTCATATGAGGAGTGAGGTCAAGTTGCTTTAGACATAAACCACTAATAATACTTATGAAACCAATGGTAGCATGCACACCGCAATCTGCTAAGGTTGAACGGACTCGGGGCGCTAGAATAAATTCATGCAAATGAAAACGTTGTGGCACTGTAGCGATGGCTGACAACATATATCTCACGGCTTCTAGAAGTATTCATGATTTATCTATAACCTCGATGTTGAAGTCAAAGATAAAAACTATTCACTGATCATTAACTTTAAAAATCATAAACAAATTACCTAATAATCAATCCATTTATTAGCAATCCAAAACCGATTCAGAGGCTCTCCCCCGTTTATCCAACTCCTTTTCAAATGTCTTTCAATCATAGTCGTACTGTGACTGAAGTCACCCATCCAATGACAGGCAGAACAAACCATGCATCGAAGTAATCAAATTCATCTATAAAACTCTATTTGTCAGTTATTAGCAACTTCTGTCGACTGGAATGCGGACTCAAAATAGTTTATCAACATCTAAAACATAGGATTCGTGAAAACCCAAAAAAAAAAAATGTTGCTTAGGATTCTATGCGTATGGTTTTAATGCCTTCTGTAAGAACAAGATTCTTTGCAAAAAAAAAAAATAAAAAAAAAAAAAAAAAAAAAAAAAAAAAAAAAAAAAAAACATTGGAAGTGACAAGGAAAAAATCAATTTTTTCCACAATAAATCATTACTAGGCGAAGTATTGTATATTAAGAAATTGAAATATACATTTTTTTAATTATCTCAAAAGATCATATGTATAATCTGTGGGCAAACTTCCTGTTTTTTAATGTTTTTTTAACTTTGTTTTTAATTTTTTTCTTTCGGTTTTTTAGTTTTAACTTCCGTTTGACTAAAAATTTGAAGATCTTTCCGAGACAAAAGTTGTTTGTGCTATTATTTTACATAATGTACATTTTTTAGCAAGGATTTTATTGTTAACTTCAAAATAGTTTTATAGAGTTTAAAAAATGTTGGAAACGGCATATAGCCCTATATGCCAGAGTTCGCTAAAACTGCTTTTTTACAACTTTCGAGTTTATTCAAGTCTTATTGGAGCTCTGTTTTTTTGCCAATCTATTGAGAACGACTTATAGTCCTATAACAGGATCTTTGCAAGCAAGAATTTTTCTCCACATTTTGAGAATCACTCGATTGTCTGCCTGATTTTTTGCTTTGTCTTTTGGAAAGTAATCGAAAATGTATCTTTTTTTAAAACCAGAAATAGAAGTTTGAGTTCTAATTTTTCACTCTATACAAAATATTTGGTTTTGTGGTTTTGTATGGTTTTCACGAATCCTGTGTTCTAAAGTTATTTGTCAAAAGAAGCTAAGACTCAGTCTGAAGCTCCTCATATGATAATCCGTCTCGTAAAATACTTCGTTGATTCATTTTGTAGCCTCTAACTCCTGGAAACTTGTGGAAAGCACAAACCCACAAACTAAGAAGAGAAGGAGAATCAGTATTCCGGTTGGTAATAACGTCATCACGCGCAATGTTCGAAAATGCAATAAAAACGACATGACACTTTGTAACAATAAACACGAATAAATTAAAAATACAGGGCGTGGTGTGCAGAGGGCATGCATAAAACAAAAACAAAAACTGCTAGGATAGTATTGTTGCCATTGTTTATTATTTCAATTTGTTGTCGCAACAATCCTACATTGACTTTTCTTTTTGTTTTTATTTTTTCGAATCTCAAACCATGACTCAAACATAGTAGTTATTTCAATTAAAAAAAAAACAAAAAAAAAAAAACAAAAAAAAACACCTATGCAGCTCGCTACCACTCAAAAATCAAACTTTTAGAATCAATCCAATGCAAATATTAGGCGGCTAATAATTTAGAAGCAGCACCAACGATAGGGCCTCGCTCCATTACACAACATTGTACATACATTTGGACGCCTTTGAAATCCGATACACTCAAAACGTTTAACTCCTCGAGAAACACCTCCTTTAGAGAGCGTCCAAATGAATATAGTGTGTTGTGTAGCAGAGCGAGGCCCATACTAGCAATAAACAAATAATCATCTCACTGTGGAAAACAAAAAGCAATCCAACTAAAAAAGTTTTATAAAAACAAATGAAACATAAAAAATATTCCGTAAAAAAAATACTTTATATTTAAAAAACTCTGATTCCAAAATTTTCCAGTTCTATTTTTTTTTTATTTGACAAGTTTCTCTCTAAAAATGAGTTTTGTGTTCCAACTATATTTATAATATATATTACAGAGGGAATAAACTTGTGGATGAGTTTATGAAGTATCTTAATTAACCTTTCATTCTACTACAACAAATATCTTGTAATTTAGATTGGATTAATCTATGTTTGATTGAAATTTCCTTATAATGGAATAATAATCCAATTAAAATATTTCATGAACTCATCCAAATAAAAAAAGCAAAACTCAGAAGTTCATTCAAAGTTTCATAAGTTCTTTAGGTACAGAAGATGGTACGCCATAGGAAAAAGAATCCCTCATCGACCACTCTCCCCACAAGCTCGGCCTCCCAGGACTCCCTACCGGAAGGAGCACATTCATTGCTTGCCTCCATCAAATCGTTGCGGAATGCATGCTCGCAACCATCCACGCCCCCCCCCAGGCAGCAAGTGCAACATGCAGGCCCCCTACGTAGCACCGTGTTCGCGTTCGGAGGCGAACGCGCACATGTTCGCACGAACGCAAACAAGCACCCAAAACCCTCCGAATGCGAACATTAAAAAAAAAAAAAAAAAAAAAAAGTTCTCAAAAAAATCTGAAAAAATATATGTTATGTAAAGTAACAATACAAGCAACTTTTGCCTTGGAGTTAGGGACTTCTTTCTATGAGGCACATATTAAGATTGAAAAGTTTTCCTGGATGGTCCTTCAATAAGTCACTTAGGGACTTCTCGACGAAAAACAAGGACTGCTGGAAGGCGTTGGTTGCAATTTTTTCGGAAGGTTTGAGGGCTCCCAGGCGGCCGAAGAGACTAGGGGTAGGTAGCATACTTACCACAGGTTAACTGTTTTTCGAAGATTTTCTGCTACAGTCTGCAGGATCCCCTTCGGGGTGATTTGGTTCTACTGCGACTACTCACGCAAATCCATGATCCAGCGCGTCGACGGTTCCCCACTGATCTGCCCTCAGAAGAGACAAGAGCACCACCTCCTTCATGACGTCTTACTCACAGGTGAGGATTCACTACGTACCATATTCCCCACCTCTGCTATTCTCCACTTCTCTGTAGATCACTTAGTTTTTGTCTTCTCTGCCTACCCCACCGTCTCCCTGCCCTTCCCTCCGATTCCAAACAAACTCGATGAATGCTTCCCGCCATTGCACTCTGGGAATCTGCTACCTGCTCTACCCTCTATTCCTCCTACGTATGCGTCGTCTCATCCCTCCTGCTTCGACATCCCACTTGTTGGACAGGCCCTTGAGGCCCGACACGGGTTTTTGGAAATCTTGAGTGTTATCTACCTGCCACATCACGACGGCACTCGGCGATGGGACTCATGCACGAGAATGAACACGTCTTCCTCAGCGACGAGCAATAAGGGGCTGTGGTGGTTGACGACATGGCCACTATCTCTAGTATTTAAGCAATCCATGATGCCTCTCCTAGCACCTGATGATGGCCTATACGGCGAACAGGCCAAAACATGTCGGGAATTCGCCGACCTGGCTCCGCTGAGTTACCACTGATGTATATATTTTTTCGAAGCCAGTCATTTTGCGCTTATCACTGTCTCTCTCTCTCTCTCTCTCTCTCTGGTTCCATGCGTATGCACTTATGAGCGCTGTGTATACTGTGGTTTGCCGACTTTACTCAAGATTTCGGGCCCTGTGCTCGTTGGGCGCGTCCGTGCCTTCGTTCCATATCTTGGAGTTATGTTCAAATTCGTAGCCAATCACGAGTTAAAAATCAAAAACCGATTTTTTTTTATTTTTTTTTATTTTTTTTTATTTTTTTTTTTTACGGGAAAAAAATTATGTTAGCCCGAACATGTTCGCAAGCTGTTCGCGCGAACACCTTCGCCCGAACGTGAAGGGGTGCGAACACGTTCGGCATGCTACGCAGCAGGCCCCCATCAGCTTCTCTACCCCGTGCGAGCCCATGATGCAGAGACCTGGGACATACCATCCGGACTATCAACTCTTCTAGGAGCACATTATCCTCGCAGTTCGACAAGAGAACCAACCAACCGGTGTGTAGCAAAATCTCACAGCCGGGTGAGAGCATGATTGATTTATTGCCAGAGGCACGCTCAGAATGAACCCCCCCTGCCCCCCCACCCAGACAGTCCCGCGCCAACAACAAGACAGGCTTGCCCCCTTCACCCCTTCTGCACAGTGTCACTGTGTCACCTTCCGCAGTACCTACCTACTCTTGGACGGCTAGCGCCACCACACAGCCTACATGATATGTTCATATCTGATTATTATCTTAGTGCACACTCGACCCGGTACTTTTTTACTTATTTCTAGATGGAATTGAGGGCAGATGCATCATGCATACAGGTGAATGGACTCCGACTCACGCTGCAAACTTTCCCAGTCCCAGCTCCAGGGTCCCAATTTGTCCCAGTCCCAACCAGGTCCCGATAGGTCTGTAGGGTCCTGTCCCAGGTAAGAGTTTGTGGGGTCCTGTAGGTCGAAGCAGCACAGGCTGAGGGCGTACTCACACTAGCACACATTTTCATAAATCGTAATTTGTAGGTGATTTTCTGGGTCACAACGGCTGCATATTTTGCGTTTGAGACAACTCCGCGGGTGACCGCTGCACAGTTTCGAATTCGCAGGAATAACAGTCCACTCCAAGCTTGGGCGAAGACAAGTTCGAAACTCCAAGCTTGGGCAAAGACAAGTTCAAAATTGCATTTTTTTTTTTTTTTTTAATTCTCGGCCGTGGGCGAGGCATGACGGCCGTGGCCCAGCCACGCGACGGGATGCTCTCTCTTTCTTTTTTTTTTTTTTTCCTTTGTTTACCTCGGATGTGGCCGAGGCATCGCGGCAGTGGCCAGCCACGCAACAGTGCTTGAAAAAAAAAAAAAAACGAGAGTGAATCTTCCACTAGAACATGGAAAGATGCACCGCCACGAGGCCCCAAGGATGACACGCATAGGTTGTTGTCAGCCCGTGTATCTTGTTGGGCCCCTGTATCCCCTTTGCACAAAAGACAAAAATCATGGAGCTGTATCTTTCCATGTTCTAGCGAAGATTCACTCCCTGTATCTCGTTGGGCCCCTCTGCGTTTCCGACCATTTCTCGATTTATGCGTGTCATCCTTGCGCAGGGGCCATGCTAATCTACTCTGTATCGTTCCAATTTTAACGGATATCCCGAAGGACCCCTCTGCGTTTCCGGTAGGCCGTCGAACGCATTTTTCCTTGCAGTTTCAAACTTGTCTTCGCCCAAGCTTGGAGTTTCGAACTTGTCTTCACCCAAGCTTGGAGTGGACTGTTATTCCTGCGAATTCGAAACTGTGCAGCGGTCACCCGCGGAGTTGTTTCTTTGCGTTTTCATGCAAATGCGCACGTAAATGTCAGCGGCTTGGACAGCCGCCTGGTTACTTATTTTGCGGGAACCTCTGGAGGTCCCCGCAATTGCGTATTTCTTTTAGACCTGTTTGTTTCTGGAAACAAAAAAAAAGAATTCGACGTTTGGTGGGCACCTCTCTTAACAAAAAAACAAAAAAACAAAAAAACAAAAAAACAAAAAAACAAAAAAACGATGGATTTTTATGCGTCATGCTGTGTGAGCCCTCGGCCTTTATACGCATTCCTAGAGCAGGTCGAGACTCTGTCCTTTCTTAGGAATGCAGGTCGAGACTCTGTCCTTTCTGTTTTGTGACCTATACGGGTATACGGGTGTGCTGTGTGACTGGGAAGTGCCGTATAATCGCAAATTGGCTCACATATAATTTATTAATTTGCGATTGTATGTGCTAGTGCGAGTATGCCCTGAGTCGGACCGGTAGCCGAATAGCCGAATAGTCGGGTTGTTACAAGTACCGACAAGAAAAGTCTCCCAAAAAAGTCCGGAAGGTACGGGACACCGGAAATTCATGCAGCCGACAGGCCACGGGTGACCAGTACCGTTCAGAAGCAGACGAAGGCCAAGTCGAGCAACTATTAATAGCTGCTTCAGCCTACAGTGCAGCTTACGTATCTTTTGTCCTGAGTGATCTGCGGACGAGCTGATGGTTGCTTGTGCGACCTCACATCTTGGACCAATGCGCCAGGAGGCTGGAGAAGTGGCGCTCAGTGAGGCTTTGAGGAGAAGAGGGCGCCCATAGCCGCCATAGCTGCAGCTTGCAGCAAAGGGAGCGGATGTATCCAGGGTTACGATAGCAGCAAGAGAGGAAAGGCAGAGAGTGAGAGAGAGAGAGAGAGGAAAGGCAGAGCGATACAACAGTGAAGAAGGAATAGCCAGATAGATAGATAGAGAGAGAGAGAGAGAGAGAGAGAGAGAGAGAGAGAGAGAGAGAGAGAGAGAGAGAGAGAAACAGAAAGAGGGGCTGAGGTTACAGAGAGAGGTTACTGAAATGACAGCAAAAAGTAAATTACTACAAAGATAAATTCAGATAATAACGTCCGAATAACGGAGATTCAAAATGCTCACCGAGCCCAACAATTAAAACGAGAAAAAACTCACAGACAAACATACTTTCACAGGGCAATGAGATGAAGGGCAGCACAAGAGCAAGTTATTTAAAAGAGCACTAATGACAAGTGAAATTGAGAGAAGACTATATCGTACTTGACAAAAAAAAAAGAGGAAAGGAGGGAAGGAGGGAAGGAGGAGGACAAGTAAGGAACCCAGCCATGTCTGCCATAGCCAGCCAGTGAGCCACATACACTGGGACCAACTCTTCTTTTTTGGCCCCGTCTTCATCATCCCAGTCGTTAAGGTAAGTCACTGTCACAGTGGCAGTTTGAGTTAAACATAGATTCTTCCTATAACCCACAGCCTATCCAATACAGTCAAATTGAGTCAATCAATTAATCAATCAATCAATCAATCAATTAATGAATCAATTAATGAATCAATTAGTCAATCAATCAATCAATCAATCAATCAATCAATCAATTAATCAAACAGTCAACAGTTTAAATAGTCAAGCAGCTAGGCTACCAGAGTGGCCCGCCCGTCCGGGCCAAAAACAATTAAAAAATAAAAAATATTTTTAATTTGATTGTTTTTTTTAATCAGTAAAGTCTATCGGTGCTTTGTCTCCTGCATCTGCCCACAAAAGCACTCAGATACACACACATGCAGACAGAAGAGAAACACTAAACAGTTAAACAGCCAAACAGTCAATAGATTCTTTGTCTCCAGCATCTGATTGCTTTGATTGCAAAAGCAATCAGATACACGCGCATGCAGAAACAAAGAGAAGCAACAAGTAAACACAGCACGCAAACGTATCAGATTTCTCTCGCATCGCGCATCGATGTCCAATGGCTAAATTAAATTGGGCTTTTGTCATGTGCTGCTGTTTATGAATTTATGAATTTCTGTTAGTTGAGGACGAGCACTGCTTTGAAGTTTGAAATAACTTTTTTAAGTTTTTTTTTTTTTTTTGGCTATGGGATCTCACCTTATTAGCCTGGGCTTCCCGGCCGTGCAAGGACCATAGAAGGTCCCAGCAAGAAAAAGAAAAAAAAAAACATCAAACATTTCCGAAAAAAGAATATGCTATGCAGAAAAATAAACTGAACA
>BFEA01000063.1:3503182-3513417 GCA_003427395.1 Chara braunii
CACACACACACACACACACACACACACACACACACACACACACACACACACACCCACACACATAGCGCCAGGTGCACACAGTGAGAACGTCAGGATCCAGAATTGAGATGGGACAGTGAACATTCAACAACACAGTTTTTGTGATTTTTTTCCTTCTCATTGGATTTTTGATTCGAACAAGAGTATATATCATGTTTGCGGCGCATTAGTGCGGTGCGCGATGCGGTGCGCTGCGCCGTGCGGCATGCGCGTGGTGACACCGCGCGCGCACGCGCACGAGGTGCACATGTGCGCACGCATGCGCACGAGGTGCGCCGCTGCGCGCGCAGCGCATGAGGACGCGCTACTCCTCATGCTACCAGTGCAAGGTGCGCACTGTGCGCGATGCCTATTTTCGGTGTGTGTGTGTGTGTGTGTGTGTGTGTGTGTGAGAGAGAGAGAGAGAGAGAGAGAGAGAGAGAGAGAGAAGAACCGTGTGCTGACACTATCGGACCGAAGAAACCGCCCTTGTCAACGGGCAACATGAATCTGGAAGCGGKGCGACATGTACAAAGGACAAAMAATATGGCGGTGTATCTTTCCATGTTCTGGCGGAAGATTCATTCATACGTTGGGKGGKGGRGAGCGAAGGGCCGATGAATCACGTAAGCACGTAACGTATCTCTGGAACCTTTCTTGTTTTTTTTTTTGGAGAATCTCTGAACAAATGAGACTGAATCCTAAGCTTGAACATGGAAAGATACATTGCCATATATGTCTTGTTGTGCATGTCCAGAGTAGTGCAGCGAGCGCGTTGGTAAACATTACGGTTGAGGTTCTGACAGGTTGGACGCGCCGGGCTTCACTCGTGCAAAGAGCTGTTCTTCCTTTACGTTTTTTTCCTTTTATTAAAAAAAAAAAAAATCCAGGAAAAACGGCTGCCAGTTCCGTCGTTTTCTACTTCAGAAGTAATACGAAGAGAACGTTTTGAGAGATCGCGACCCTCATCATGACTGAATCTGGCCTGCAAGAACCCTACCATACAGACTGCAATCACCGTTGAGGTTCTGACAGGTTGGACGTGCCGGGCGACACTCGTGCAAAGAAATTCTGTTTTTCTTCCTTTAAAAAAAAAAAAAAAAAACATTCCAGGAAAAACTGCTGTCAGTTCAGTCGTTTTCTGCCTCCGAAGTAATAAGAAGAGAACGTTTTGAGAAATCGCGACCCTCATCATGACTGAATCTGGCCTGCAAGAACCCTACCATACAGACTGAAATACCCTACCACACACACAGAGTGTTACCCGAACTACAGGTTACTAAAAACTTTCAGGTCAATGCGCGGCCTCCAAAAAAAATTTGGCTGCCCGTTTCTTATTTTACGCGACCAGGGGGCCGGGTCTACTACCGCCCCTCACAACTTTTTTTCTTTTTTTTTGACCCCCATTTTTTTAGGTGCGCCGCATGCAGTGCGCGCGCATCGTGCGGGATGCGCTGTGCGGTGCACGTGCGCAGTGCAGCGCATCGTGATGCGCCACAAGTATGGTATATATATGTTGTCACACTGTGAATCGGAGCGCGAAGGCGGAAAAAAGCAAAACAAGGAAAGGCAAAGAAGGAAGGAAAGCCCCACCTGTTCATCACCTCTTACGTACAAGGCCAGCCACGTGGATGACAGGTTGAGCGCTGGCTGTGCCCCCATCCCCGTGTGTCACAAGGACCCACTTGTACGCAGCCAAAAGGCAAAAAAGAGGTAAGAGGAGGGAACCAAATCTGACAGGGAAACAAAGCAAATAACACATCCCTCCCCACAGATAATCCAATTGTCACAAAGCAAATAACACATCCCACAGATCAACATATTTTTTCTTTTTCCTTATTTTCTTTTTTTCTTTTTCTCTCTTTTTTTCTTTTCTCTCTTTTTTTCTTTTTCTCTCTTTTTTTCTTTTTCTATCTTGTTTTCTTTTTTTCTTTTTTTCTCTTTTCTTTAACTGTTCCCACCTCGGCAGATATGACAGCTACGGTGAAGATGATGTGGATGTTCACAAGGATACCCAAGGCGACCTGCGCCAGCACAGCATTCAGGAGGACGGCTAGCACGAACCATCCCTGGGCCATCAGAATATTAAACATAATTGTGATGTCTTCTACACCAACTGGAGGACGACTGCAATGTTTCAGAGCAGGAAAAGCAGAACGACTGCAGAATCCTCAGGAGGCAACACAGAGATACTGATTCACGGCTCAGACAGCGAGCCATGTGAGCCATTGAGGTGGTCCCTAGTTACGATTGGCTTTTTCCTCCTTTCTTTTCCCCTATCATGGATATTCATGTCTCTGATTATTGAGTCTGACATATTCGTGGGGTGCAGTTGAAGGCTTGAAGCTCCCCACTCTCTCTCCACCCCACCATCCTCCGAATTTCCTAAAACCGGCTTTCCAAGTTGAACTTCTCAAAAGGCGCGCTGCAGGCCTCAGGTGTGGGAGACTTTTCAAGTTTCAACGCCGCCGCCACAACAAAACAAGCCTCAAGGCGCTTCCACGAGTCCACGACACGACTTTCTTCACTCCAATGGGAACACAGTGAGATTTCCTGTTGCCAGGTCTCTTTCGAGTTAACTTAGCCTCAGTTAGGCAGGGACTGCAGGTTGTGAGATTCCATTGTGCCCACATCGTGGGGTGCAAGTTGGGTACCGTCTGCACCCCTTGTTAATAAGAGGCATCTTTCTTTGCCCCCCCTTTGGAAAACCTGTCAGACACTCAGAGGCTCAGAGGCTGCAGTTTCTGAGTGGGGAGCAGCACTTTTGCTGGAAAACGGGACCAGCGTCCCAAAGGAAAAACATCGCCATCGCCCTTCGGGACAACAGCAAATTTAACTTCGAACAATACGCCCGGGTGGTGTTGGGGCGGAGAGAGAGAGCGAGAGAGAGAGAGAGAGAGAGAGAGAGAGAGAGAGAGAGAGAGAGAGAGAGAGAGAGAGAGAGAGAGAGAGAGAGAAGATTAGGATGGAAATCGAGGAAAAGACCAATTCTTTTTAATTGACAAAAAGAAGTCTTAGAAAAGCATCATCCACAGGAATCGGCGGAAAAAATAACAAAATCCAACCCTGCAGCTCCTCTTCAGGGGCTAGGTCCCACTTACACGTATTAAGAGATATTGACCGTAGATAGCACAGATCAATGGTCAGAATCTCTTAGTCCGTGCAAGTGGGACCTTGCCCAGGCTTCCCCTGGGGGTACAAATGGGCTGAGATAAGATTAGAAAGAACTACCTTCTTCCCCCGAACACAACGCACCCTTGTTTTGGCTGCACTTCAGTGACTTGACTTCATTTTGGATGCACTTGACCTGAAGATAGCTTATATACATTCGTTATCAGGTTTAGTTATGTTCAGGGGAGGACCCACCGTTGCCTCCTCCTCCCCCCCCCCAAAAAAAAAAAACTCAAGTATTTATTAGTCAGGTCCATCACCCGGGATTCACCCCTAAATTCCCTAATAGTGTTCCACCGTGGATGTTTTAAAAAAAAAAAAAAAAAAAAAAAAAGGAGTCAACGCTGCAGCCTGTGGCCCTGTGCTAACGAGGAAACTCTGTTGCAACTCAGGTCGGAATTAAATTTTACAGTGGGTGCAACGTACACCCCGAAATTCCCCCTAATATTTGAAATACCCCCCCCCCTAAACCTTTGAAAAARCCCCCCCCCCCCCCCCCGTCCCCTCGAGTTCGAATCCAGATGATGGAACTTCATGAGTAAAATTAAATATTATTTTTTTTTCTGAATTGCCTGGGGCCGGTCAGCTCAATGATGATATCTCAAGGCCGTCAGCCTGAGGGAAAAAAAAAAAAAAAAAAAGAAGAAGAAAAAAAAAAGAGAGGAAGGGAATCAACACAAGGGTTTACACTCCGAGACCTAGGTATTACAGACTGTTATGGGTATTAAACCCTCAGCTGTTTCCTGCCGTGCAAATACCTTCTTCATCCAGATAGAGCGCCACGTCATCAGCGCTGTGTCTACACTGAAAATCGCTGCAAAGGTCATGTCACACAACTTTTTTTTCAAAAGAATGAAGGCTGGAATTGTATTCAAAAGTCCTAGTGTGATTACGGTTCTCCTTTTTCGTCTTAACTAGCGGCGGGACCCCGCCCCAGGTGACCCTTTCCGTTGATCTCGTTGAGTTCCTGACCAGTGGCCAACCTTTTTCTTTTCCCTTTTTTTTTTACTGCCGTAAAGGTTTCCCTCCAACAGTCCTCAAGAGCTCCCCCACAATATAAGGAGATTTTTTTTTTTTTTTTTTTTTTTTTTTTTTTTTTTTTTTCGGTTGAAACATCATGGAGGCGGGGCAAGCTGGATTTCTACGAGCGGTGCTACCCTGATGAAAGCATTGAAAGGATTATAGAACTCGCCCCTCGACGCCTCCCCGCCCAATTTTCTCCCATCACGCCACACTGCCGCAGCGAACCCCTCACGCGCAAATTGCCGCAGGATCTCCGCTGTCTTTCGCCCTACCTACTCGCTTTACAGCTCTCTGAGAGTCTGAGCCTCTCTTACTCTCTCTCTCTCTCTCTCTCTCAGCGCATCCACCCTCGAGAACGACGAGAACCGTATTTAGTCATCGAGAACGACGAGAACCGTATTTAAGTCCTCGAGAACGACGAGAACCGTATTTAAGTCCTCAAGAACGACGAGAACGGTATTTAGACCGAGCACGCACAGTTGACTTTGACCACCGTAATCGTTGTGCCCTCAAAACCAATCTCTCTCTCTCTCTCTCTCTCTGTCTCTCACACACACAAACACACACACACACACACACACACACACACACACACACACACACAGAGACACACACACAGAGAGAGAGAGAGAGAGACACACACACACACACACACACACAGAGAGAGAGAGAGAGAGAGAGAGAGAGAGAGAGAGAGAGAGAGAGAGAGAGAATTACTGTGTTGTTCAACGTGGTGTCTATACTATGACTGCTATTCGTATTTCTGGTATTTGTTGAGGCGCTGGAAACGACGACCATCTGAACCATCTTTCCCTCCGGTTATCAAACCTCAAGCTGCCGTATTCCCCCGAACACAACGCACCCCGATAACGATATTAACGAATGTACACAAGCTATCTTTCCAATCAGGTGCAACCAACATGAGGGCGCGTTATGTTCGGGGGAAGCCGGTAGTCCGCACTCGGGCGGATCTGACGGCGTCAGGCTTGGACCTTCCACGGAGTTCGTGATAATGTGATTCCATTGAAGTCTTTTGGAAGACATTGATTATCATGGATTTCTTTTTTCTTTTTATTTATTTATTTTATTCACCATGGAAAAATTTCAGCTCAACAGCAGTCTACAAAGACTCTACATAACTTTAAAAAAAAATAATAATAAAAAATTGTTAGGTATGTATAGTTATCGTGCTCTTTAGTCGATCTCCTCAGTCACTATACTAAAGCGACGAAGACCTTAGCCGCAGTGCCGTGACATCTCGACCTCTGAATAGAACAGATACTACCTCTGATCTCGTTTCAAAAAAAAAAAAAAAAAAAACTTTGATCTCGTTATAGCCAAAAGCTCGAGAGTCGAGAGTGGTAATAGAGTAATAGAAAGCGAGTTCGGCGGGTTCTCTAAGACAGTGAACGTGGTCGATGCGATCATGTCATGATCACGCAGGGTACGACCAGGTTCATTCCTCTGACAACGAAAAGAAGAAAAAAGAAAAACAAGAAGACAAGAAAAGAAGACGACGAAGAAGATGAAGAAGAAATAAGAAGACGACGAAGAAGAGAGAAACGGACGGCAAACAGTCTTTCGCACATGCTTCCATAGATTTGCAATCAAGACCGCATTCATTGAACTCACAAAAAACTTGACCAGGTTCATTCCTCTGAGAACCACAAAAGACGACGACGACGAAGAAGAGAGAATAGAATTCAATTGAGAGAGAGAGAGAGAGAGAGAGAGAGAGAGAGAGAGAGAGAGACTCTGTGAGAGTGAGAGGCCAATCGCTAACCATCGAAGGTTGCAGATAATATCAAGGTTCATTGCATCTGGTCGGACATATCCACTTTTTTTTTCTTTTTTTTCTTATACATATCCACTTTTTCAAATGCGCACATTCCCCGAGGCGTTCCCGCCTGAGCACCGACAGCATTGAACCTGGTCGGGTTTCTTCTGAGTTCAGCGAATCAAGGATCGACAGCACTTTCCAGACCTAGCCAAGTGGGTGTCTGAGCTATCAGAATGAAGAGTAAGAATAGTTATTTAAATTCGTACAAGCTACCCTTCTTCCCCCCTAATACAGCGTTACACCGAAAGATACCCCAAATTCAGCTATAATGACCGTACGTTGTATGCGGGGGAAGACCGTAGGAAGCACACCAGAGAGCTCGTCTCCAGCAGCAAACGTTTGTCTGGACTCTTAATAAACAATTCAATGTGAATATCAGGGAACTCGGATCCAGAGCAAACGTCTCCAGAGCCTTCTCTCTCTCTCTCTCTCTCTCTCTCTCTCTCTCTCACGTGATAATCACGTGATAATCACGGCGCAAGTATGTGAAACGAATCTCCAATTAGATCTGATTCAACAATCAACAACAGAGATAAGATGGTCTCAGCTCGCACATGTAGCAAGCTAAGGTATCACCTTCCTTCCCCCTCACCGGCAAATCAGAGTGCCGCCTGGAAGACGAAAGTGCCTGGTCATCCCCTACTGTCCTCATCATGATGGTGTTTCATTGTGGAAAAACAATGATCTGTTCCAATTTATTGAAAGAAAAAAAAAAAACGAATGAACGAGGACAATATAGTGAACTCGATTCATGAACACGCAGAGAATCATCCGAATGAAAGAGCACATTATGATAATCGTCTAATTGCGATTTGCACTGGACCTGGTTAAGTCGACAATATCCTGTAAGTGATGATCGAACAAAAAACGCATGACAAAACAAGAACACGAAGCAACAAAGAAGAACCCATCATCCCGAGAGCCAATCGCAATAAGACAACGGGATGTCATGGTGCAGCTCTACCAGAGCAATGAGAAGAGAAAATAATCGCTGCCATAGATCTAGCAGAAAGCAGGTATAATACTTGAGGATGGATTGAACCCTATCGAACACCAGAGCATACACTCGCACAACACACACACACACACACACACGAAAAAAAACATAAAAAAAAATCACACAACACACACACACATGCGCGCGCGCGCAACTCCTCTCCCTTTTTTGTGTTTCAGTGTGTGTGTACCGGTCTCGTGGTGTCCGAGGAAACGTGTTGGCGTGCTGCTCTCTATTCGAAGAGCTCCGAGGAATTGCAGCAAATCAGCGATGGCATTCACTGACCTGAGTGCGTGGGGATGACCGTATCGGCTGTAGCCTGTAGTGAGTCTCCTGTGGAGGAAAGGTAGAGGGTGATGGCCACGATGCAGCAGTAAAAGCGACGCTGAAAACGTTATGTCAATGTCACGAAGTGAGCTGAAAAGGAGGAGGAGGAATTGTAGAGAGACAGGACAGACTCGCCGTTCAGATTCAGGCGAACGAACAGAAACCGGTGCTCTTTGCGACACACCCGGGGCCAAGTCCCACTTCCGCTGATCCTTGATTTCTGGTCGTTGATCTTCGGAATCTGTGGGCAGAAATCGATCATTCGGGTAAGTGGGACTTGGCCCCCGTCCGTCTTTCCAAGATACCCTTGAATTGAACTGATCGAGAGCCGCACTGCCCTGTTCTCCCTATTGGAGAAGGAAAAGGGCGGCGACCTCTCAGGGTGCATAATACAACGGGAGTATGGTCACAAATATAGTAGGAGTAAAGAAATGTGAAGGTGGGGTAATGCTTTTACCTGGGGGAGATTTTACCTGGGGGGAGAATCGGTGCTTTGAAAAACCCCATTCGGAAGCATGCCTGGATTTCCGCAGGTTTTGAAGCGCGAAACGTTCTCCAGAGGACCACCTCTTCTGATACCATGTGCCGCAGGAGAAGCAGGATGTCCTGGACTGGAATATGGGACCACCTCCCATTGGGCGGTAGGACAGGCAGCAGTGTGAGGTGCAGTACTAAGGACGTGACAGGTGCCCACTGGAGAAGTAGGAAGAGAGGAAAATTCCCAAAAAAAAAAAAAAAAAAAAAAAAAAAAAATTTTTTTTTTTTTTTTTTTTTTTTTTCTTTTTCTTTTTTTTAAAAGTAGCACTGATGGTTCTGATGTAGGAAACGGGACTGATAAATGCATGAGTGACTTTGGTCTGGGTGACACTGAGGGCCAGATCCCACTGGCAAAGAGGATTGGAAGAAGTGTCTGAATCAGGACGTGTTCCAGGAAGAGATGCAGAAAAGCAGATCAATTCCAGTTTTTTGTAGCTCTCCACAAACACGTCCAGGTTCGGACACTTATTCCAATCGTTTTCGCCAGTGGGATCTCGCCCTGAGAAGAAGGTGGATATCTCGAACCCCCAGATGAGGTAGCAAACTGGCAGCGGCCGAAACTAGTAGGGGATAGCCAGCTCCTTCGTCTCCTGGTGCTCCATTCTATTCTGGCCAGGAGGACAGAGGCGCCATAGCTAAGGCTATGGGGTGTGCTTCATGGTTATATTTTTCGAGAAATAGGGCCTAGTTGCACTACCGCCATAGGCCAAGTTTGGCGAGTAGGCGCCTGGTTGCACTTACTCGCCAAACTTGGTGAATGCAAAATGTGTCAGACTGCTCGCCACACGGTAGACACAAATCGTGGAGAGTGAATTCAGTTTCCCGGCCTGTGCACGGCAGTTTGTGGAGGGTGGTCTTCGGACCTCGCCACAAAACAGCTTTCTGGAGAGTGCAGGGCTTCACGAGTCGACATGGGGGAGACAATTTTTTTTAACGTTTCTGTAGAAGAAATCTGGTGGCGAGTACGTGCAACCAGGCCTAGAGTTCGAGTTCGATTCCAATATTTTTCACTCTCCACACATCCGCCACGAAATGTGACGGATGGCGAGTAGTGCAACTAGGCCCATATTTGAGATGTTCTGTTTCACATGCGCCCTGCGCAGTCGCGGGCCTCGCTGCACTACTCTTGAAATGTGCAAAACGAGAGTGAATCTTCTGCAAGAATATGGAAAGATGCACCGCCATGATTTTTGTCTTCCGTGCATTTCAAGGGTAGTGCAGCGAGGCCCTATGTGTAGAGCTTCCGGTAGGTCATCACTGACTTTGCTTTATCATTGACCTCTCACTGCTCTCAGGGCGTACTCCAGCAGCACTATCTCAAATGTATTTGACCTCAATTACGGGCGGACCTGGATGTATGTGACGGCACATGTGTCAAAAAAAAAGTAAGAAAGCCCCAGTGTGAGTATGTCGTCAGACAATTTTTTTTTTTTTTTAATTTTTATATACAGTGATTTCACTTGCGAACAGTTCATGGGTATGGTCGGCATGCTTTTTCCTTGGGGCAACGGCTCGGCGGTCACACCTTTGGCGTCCGGTTTCAACAAGTCCTGGCCAGTACCCGAACTTTCAGGAGGCCAAGCCCGACGTTGATCAATCTGATCGGCGGCCGTCGTTTCATTTCGGCCTCCTGAAAGGTCGGAGGCCGAGTATTTTCGAGCCGACAAAAGCATACCATTTCATTTCAATACAACACTTGAAATGGAAAAAAAAAAAAAAAAAAAAAAATAATGGTCTGTCCAAAAAAAAAAAAAGAAAAAAAAAAAAAAAAAAAAAAAGAGGCCCACCCTTTGGCTCTTTCTAGATCACGGGATTGTGGAACTAGGGTAAGACTCAGTCAGACTCGAAAAAGATCCCTGAAGAAAAAAAAAAAGATCCCTGTTGAAGCTGTAAATATCCTTATGGGTGTCTAAACAGGGGACCCCTGCAAGCATAGCTAGCTTGGAGCATTTGTCATTAAAAAAAAAAAAAAAAAAAAGGGTGTCTAAACAGGGGACCCCTGCACGCATACCTAGCTGCTCACAATGAAGGTAGCTATTCATTGTGAGAAGGTAGCATGTTACATGCTGTACAGGCCCCAACCTGTTTCCCTACAGGGAAACTTCCAGGCTCTTGCCTGGAAGCTTCCTTCTGACAGGGCCTACAGGCCCCAGCCTGTTTCCCTATAGGGAAACTTCCAGGCTCTTGCCTGGAAGCTTCCTTCTGACAAGGCCTACAGGCCCCAGCCTGATTGGGCTCGTGATTGGTATTCTAGCATTCTGCTTCGCTACTTGTACTACGTGTGTGAGGTCAGTCCTTGTCAGGTCAGTCTTTGTATCTAAG
>BFEA01000063.1:3521872-3532080 GCA_003427395.1 Chara braunii
AGATTCTACTCTCACCGCATTGTCCATTTCAGTCCTTTTTATCACACTGCAGTTCCTCGGTTATTACGAACATCACATATCTGTGCATGTAACATAGCAGCTATGATTGCAGGGCTCCCCTGTATATGATTAGGGATTTAGGAGTAGTGGTAGGTAGATAGTGAGAGGTGAAATTGAGAGAAGAATATAGCTTAGTTTTTTTTCTTAAAAAAAAACAAAAAAGAGGTCAATGGTTGCACGGAACTTGCACCCCTTGACTTCTATGGTATGAAAGTTTTTTTTTTTTTTTCCAAAAACAAATTGGCTCAGTTGGCTGTGAATACGGCCATACGTAGAGATATCACATTCACTTTCCCTGCACATTCACTACGCAAGAGAAGTCAAAAAAATCCAAAAAAGTTCTGTAACGAAAGAAAGGGCCGCGCGAAATGTGCGCTAACGAAGCGGCGACAGCGGCGGTGGCGACGCCCGGTCGTCGGCGGCGGCTGAGTAGGACGCAACGTCGGGGTATGTGGACGCTGATCTCTTCCACGAGGCGCCTACCCTGCCAGGCACCATAGCTGTGTGAGAGCTATGGCGACAGTGCCCTGGCGTAGCCTAGCCCGTGAGTGGGTAGGGAGTGCCTTGCACTCTTATGCCATGGCATCCTGGCAGCTCCGTACCAACTGTCATAAGACTCATAACCAACTGCCATACCTAACAGAATCTCGATCCCAGAGGAGCCGTCCTCCCCTCAAGGCTTCTGCTGGAAAGGGGGGGCTCCTTTCTCACCATCCAAAGGCCGCGTGCTGTATTTCATGACACGCCATCCCGACGGCCTCGACCACCAGGAAAAGCATGGAAGGAAGAGCGGCGCATCTGGACGCAGTGGGAGAGCGTGCGGCTGCAGTGGCAACGTTCTAGCATGTCCAAGGGCTACAGCAAGCCTCGTCTGACCTATCTACGTCGCCAGGCAGTCTGATGTTCATTCATTTCATGTTATGTTCTTACTTCATTTGGTTGACAATGTTGCGTTGTCTTCTATGTTCTGCATGGTTTTCCGTTTGATGTAGTTTGAAGGTTTTTTTGTCTGCCTTTATCCGTTCATTTTAGTCGAGCTGTGTTCTCGTCTATCGCTTGCAATGATATTGAGTTCTCATGTATCATTGAGATTCACAGTTTCTTGATATTCTTAAGCACTGGGGTATGTTTGCAGTGGTTTAGGGTGATACTCACAGGGTTGGATGATATGAGAGACCTGGTGAAGAGCAAACTAGAGTTGTATCCATTGGGTGCGTGGTGGGAAACCCGTATAGGCAACAAAGGCTCTTTACAGCATTTTGGATAGTGAGGTTGAGAGAGTAACCCTAATGTCTATTCCTCTCTCCCAGCTCTTAGTCATCGAGATTCTTCTTTTTTTCCCAGTTTGATAGATCTTGGAATTTGGATTGGCTGTTTTCAATCCTTTATTTTTTGTTGACAATATTCGTATGCCCAGTTCAAAATTTAGGAACTACTTGGTCTAAAATCTAGAATTGAATTGTATCTAAGAATTTACTTTGCCTTTGGAAATAATTTTAGGGCCAGTACCTCCGCCAGTGTTAAGAAATTAGGATGTCTTGGCCAGTACCCTAATTTTTCGAAATTTAATAGAATAAGGAAAACGTTTTCTCTTCCCATCTATTGTTTTCAACTTTTTCTTCCATTTTTAATTTCGATATTAAGATTAAGGAAATTTGAGGTATCATTCCCGCACCAATAGTGCAAGATAAAACGGTCGTGCCAAGGCTTACTCCCGTATTCCAATCCCGCGGCTAGTTGCTTCGGGAATAGACTCGGAACAAGCGGAAGAGAGGTGGGGCACAGCGTGGTAGAAGTGGTAACTCCCCTTGTTAATTTGAGGGTTACTCTCAGTGGTCAGCACACCCAAAATTGGGGGTGCTCTGGGTACCCCTAATTTTCCCCGTCAGGTCAAACAATATACCGTCAAAATACGGTCTAGTCATCGGGTCGAAGACTCAACACCGCTGATGTAGGGTGGCCCACTGCCTGTGGCCGCCCGACAGCGGTACCGCGATTGACTGCCCAAAGCCTGAGGAGTCGCGGGTGGGGTGCCACCGCGGCCAGGCCGTCGGGACACCCGTAAAAGATTGAGACGATACTGGGGGGGGGGGCGTGTGGCCTTCGGAGGAGTCACGGGGCATTGCCCCGGCTGAAGTCCTTCGGAACATCCGATGAAATTGGAACGATACAGAGAAGATTTGCATGACCCCTGCATAAGTTTGGTGCGAAAAGGTCTGGAACGGACCCGGACGCAGGTCGCGCCAGGTACGTACAGGCCAGCGGGGGAGGTTGTGGTGACGGCCTACCGGGCAGGGACCGATCAGATGTGTCGAGGAGAGGCTAGTCGAACCGCCTAGTAGCGGGTTCCCCCCGTAATGTCCCTTAGAAACAGTCAGGGTCGTAGCTCGGCTTGACCGATCGGTGGTTTTCTTAGCACAGCGGGCCGTATGTCACCAGGTTGCACTAACAGGGTGAGGTCCGCGAGGAAAGCAGGATGAACTTACCGGGAGTTATGCGGCAGGTATGCGTGGAGTGAATGAGCAGAGCCCAGCGGCACCAGGCAGCAGCGGGCAGGATAGCGCGGCGGGTAGCATTGCGCGGTAGGGGCGGTGTGATGACACTGTGCAAGCTGGGGCGCAGGCAGGGAGGTCGGGGAGTCCGGCGCTACCGGTGACGAAGGGCTGAGCGCAGAGGGCAGCGGCAAGCGGAGTGGGCAACAACGAGCACAGTAGGTGGYRAGCGCTRAGCTCGGGTGCATACGGCTGGCGAAGTGGAGGGGATGAATCCGGGCGCATTCCCGCGCTGGATCCATTCGGAAAGAGAACTAGCGGAGCAAACGGGCGCTGCGACAGTGGCTAGCGCAGGGGTACGATGGCAGCAGGCAGCATAGAACAAGTGGGGACGAACCTAGGCGCGAACTAGGCCGGGTGCACGTGAAGAAGCAGCGCGGGGAAGGCCATGTCGAAACAGATGAGAATGGTGGAGGGAGGGAGACATAACTCGCTCGTTCCGTAACGGAAACGGGCGAAGTAAAGGTCGATCTCGGGGTTTTAGACCGTGGCGACCCCGATTCTAATGTTAGTTTTAGAGGAATGTTAGTAGAAATGGAGGTCAGTAGGAAAAATGGTGCGGGGTGGTGTCGGAGAGGAGCAGCATGAAGGGAGGAAATCTGAATGAACCTAGACGCGGACCCTCGCTAGGTGCATTCAGAAACAAGTGGAAAGGAAAAAACAGGAAAGGCTATATACCGCTCGTTTCTTGATCAAAACGAGCGAGGAAAAGCACTAGGTAGAGGTTTCTTGATAAGGCGAGTTCAATGGCGCGGTTAGTTTAGGAAGAGAGTTAGTAGAAGAGAAGTTAGCATGAAACATGACCGCGCAGAGCTATGGAGGAAACGGGAACAAAGAGAGGAAGAGTGTGTAGGGTGGTTAGTTGGGAATGGAATCAGTCGAGGAGCGAGGCGTTCCTACTATTTAAGAGTGGGCGAATCAGATTCTGAAGTCAGAATCGAAAGGAAGATTAGTAGAAACAGGAGTTGATGAGAAAGGTAGTGCGCGGGGTATGGCGGAAGCGAAGGAGGCAAGGGGTGAGAAATGTCTATCCCGCTCGTTTCCGAATGAAATCGAGCGAGAAAAGTCTTGACTTAGAGGTTTCCATATACTACGAGTCCAATAGTAGTGTTAGTTTTGAGTATCGAGGGTTAGTTTTTGTGCAGGGTCGATACGAAGCTGCGCCCAGAGAAGAAGTTGACAAAGTATTGATGCACCTAGTCACATTCTGACGTAAGGTTCATTCGAGTTTCCGTTCATTATACCAGGGGAGTTGCATGAGGCCTGCCGCAAAGAGGAAAGGACTTGTGAGCTTGAATAATGGTAAGAAGAGAGAGAGTGAGAAGTTAGTAAGGGGGAAGTGAGAATGAATATGAGCCGAGCGAGGGGGAGAGCGTGGTGGAGGTATCGATTGGACCTTCATAAGATCGGGCAGGGGCGAATGACAGATTGAGTCCAAGCGGATGCGGATACAGCAAGGCGACTTCTTCAGGAAGAAGGGTGGGGGCTCGATCCGTTCCGTTTAGAAACCGAGGCCCATCAGGTGGCCGGCCCACTGTCCATGACTAATATGAGACGCGACATTCGTTACGGGCACAGCGAGGGAGCGAGGTACAAAAGGAATGGGGTCGGGACACGCACCTGTTCCCGTATGAGGACACGTACAGGCAGAGATGGCAGCTGGCTTTTAGCTGTTGACTGCCGAACGCACAGGTGATAACAGCGGGTTGTCGGAGTAGCCTCCCGGCTCAATAGGAGGGTAGGAACTAATAGCCGGCGGGGTTCGACTGTGATGTGAGAAGGTCAAGTACTCCATGTCTGGTGAGCGAAGCAGCAGAGTGGTCCGATAAGCTCCTTCTGCTATGCCGTGGGGCTCACCTCCTCGGATTCTTGTTTGTTTGTACCACCACACAATTGCTGCTGCATTTCTGCTAACTGAGCTCGAGCCTGGCTGGCTACGAGCGACAACTGCAACTCATCATGGGTCAGACATAGCGAGGACCGACATTCAAGAGTTCGTGGTAAGACGGTTGCCGCACACTGCGCCATATGACTGCACACTGCGGCTAATTGTTGTGGGCCTACTGTTGCGCCTGTGGGCAGTGCACGAACTTGCGGGCATATCGCTGCTGGCTGAGGAAGGCTGCTGCGTACTGCGGCTGACTGATACTGTTGTTGTCTGCTATTGGTTGTTGCGTACGGCTGCGTACTGTCGTCGGCCGGGGTCCACCGTTACGGCCTGCTGTGCGGAAGTGATTGGGCTAAGGCGAGGTGTTGGGATTCAAAGGAGTGATTGAGCTTAAGAAGGGGGGGTCGTTAGAAGGTTGGGGTCGACAGGTTGACTTTTGGCTGACCAAGCTGCTGTGCTGTTTGGTCGCCATTGCGGGGCCCTCAGGCGCATGAAGATTACAAGGCCCTCTATTGCGAGTCTGAGGGCACCATTCTTGGATCTGAGAGTCTCACACTTTTCTCTTTCTATCTTTCTAAGTCTAAGTCTAGTCTGCTGGTAACGAGGGGAAGGCGGCAGGCGGGATTGCAACCTGTAGGCCCGCATCAAGACTCTGTGGGGAGTCCACCCACCGATTGTGGGAGCTCTGCCGGAACCTAGGCAAGGTTTTGGAGGCAGGGAACCATCAGGTAAACTATCTTTATCTGTATAACTTACTATTACCCATGATTGTTTATCCCCCTGCAGTATGATTATTGTATGCGTGTGTCTCCCTATAATTTTTGCTTTTCTCTTCAGGACTAACCAGATCAAAAGGAAAGGAATGTATGAGAGTGAAGCATAAGTTTCAGTTTATTTTTGACTGAAAGCAGACTAAGGTATGAACTAGGGGAAGGTGGGAGGAAGGTAGACTGCCTGCGTTTGACCGGGTCAACCAAAGCCAAGGCATTATTTCTGCTGTGAATGGCTTAGGGCTATGTTTAATCAGCTGTTTTCTGAAGGACCAGACATTGTTTCTACTGTGAATGGCCTGGTTGCTATGTTTATCTAGTTGTTTTCTGGAGGACCAGACATTGTTTCTACAGTGAATGGCCTGTTTACTCTAGTTAACTCTGGAGGTTTGCATGATTGAAAGGGTTTAAGTTCTTGTTTTATTCTGAGGGAGGATTTCTGGTTTAAGGCTAAGCATTGTTTCTACTGTGAATGGTTTAGCCTAAAAACCACGCACGTAAACTAAACTGAGTATAAAGGAAAGTACTTTATATATATTTGCATGTGAACTGGCAGTTGGGCATTGTTTCTACTGTGAATGGTTCAGCGTTAAGCCATATCATTAAGAAGAGAAAAGAGAAAATACAGAGTATAAATGAAAATAGTTTAGGCAAGCTGAACATTGTTTTTACTGTGAATGGTTCAGTCCCCTGCCCGTATTTGCCTTTTCTTTTGAAAACAACGTCAGAGAAATATTTAATCTTTGGATATTAAACAGCTCAGGGCGACTAGGCATTGTTTCCATGGCGAATGGCCTAGTCACCTGCCCAAAGAAGAGAGAAGTAGTAGTGCAACCTGTTCGTGTATATCATAAAGACAAGCTGGGCATTGTTTCCATGGCGAATGGTCCAGCTTTATGTCTTATGTAAGATGGGTATAAGGATTCAAGAAACTTGAAGATTCATGAACTATTTATATGGAATGAACTTGGGTGCCTCGCGTAGGCCCTATCCTGTCGTAGGGGCTCGCGAGAGGTATGGCTGACGCACTCGGTCGGAGCGGCTTGCGGAAGCTCCATATATATTTGCGACGAAGGATTTAAATCCAACTCCTGCGTGACGCGGCCGGGAGGGTCCCGCGCTGCCCCGTGCAGTGCCGGACCGATGCGCTCGACACCGGTCAGGGGACAGACAGCCAGTAGCATCAGGGACCATGCCAACAGGACCAATCCCTGTGCCTCTGGTCGTTGATCTCCAGGGAATGAACAATCAGATATAACATAGGATTCGTGAAAACCTAACAAAACAAATTATTAGGTTTGCACGAAATTTATTCAAGATTATGATAGTACGTTTTTCAGGGCTCCTCCAGAAACAAAATTCTACGTAAAGTGGAACATCCGAAAAAAAAAGAACAGAAAATTAATTTTTCAGAACTACTGGAGGGGGCGAGGAAAAAAGCGGGTTTTTTCATAGAAAATCACGACCTGGTGAAACACCGTAGGTTCAAGAACTGAAATATCCTGATTTTTTGTTATCCAAAAAAAATGTGTTTATAGTCCTATAAGATGTGTAGCACGATGAATTTATTCGGGGGTTTTTCGAACGCGCAAACATATTCTCCTGTTCGTGAATACGTTCGCTTGAACATGGTTTCCCATACATGGGCAAATATATTATTTTTTATTGTTTGTTTTAATTTTTTTCTATATTTTTATTTTAAACTCGTGTTTGGCTAAGAATTTGAAGGTGTCTCCGAGGCAAAAGTTGTTTGTATTCTTATTTTAAATGACATATATTTTTTGATAAGGGTTTTATTGTTAAGTTCAAAAGTGATTTATAGTCCTATAAATTATTTTGTACAGAGCTTGGCTTTCACCTAATTGCGGAAAATGACTTATAGTCCTATAAATGAGTATTCACCAAAACACGTTTTTTTACATCTTTCAAGTTTGCCTTGTCATCCTTAAAAATTACCCTGTTTGAACTCTGTTTTTTTGCCAATTTACTGAGAATGACTTATAGTGATATAAAAGCATTTTGCAAGGAAGGGTTTTCTTGTACATTTTGAGGAACGCTAGACTTTTCACCTAATTTTTTGCCTCCTTTATCGCAAAACGATTAAAAACGCTCTCTTTTTGTGTAAAAAATAACTGTTTGACTTTTACTTTTTCATTCTATAAGAAATGCTAGTTTTTTCTCCGACTGTGAGGTTTTCACGAATCCCCTGTTATATAGAGAACTCGGGTGCTAAGTGGGACTTGGTGAGCCTTGGCCCACGGTAAGGCGTCCCACCATTATGCCCGGAACCGCGGAACCGGAAGGGTGTCCCAGCGGCTTGGCTGATTAACAAATGGGGACTCGGGACCCTCTGGTCGTAAATGGGGTCAGATTCATCCCGTACAGTTCTAGCGTGAGTAGACTTCCTGTTTTTTGTTTTTTTTATTTTTTTAAATTTATTTTTTATTTTTTTTAGAAGTTATCGCTTTATATTTCAAAACAAAAGTGGTCGAGGCCGGGGACCTCACAATTTTACCCGGTGTTGCCAAGGAAAAGAAAACCTTTTGGAAATCGGGTCCAGCGCCCCAAGACCACTCAGCCTCAAAAGGAAAAAGAATTCCTCAAAATAGCCTTGAAGCACAAAAAAAAGGTGGTTGAACTGATCATAGCAGAAACTCTCCACTCCTTCAGCCTATAATGCAATATCCTTGCCGCACAGGTTCTAGGATCGAAACACTATTGGCAAAGCACAACGAACTATAATCTGCAAATCTCGAAAATGCACAAGGCAATTCACGAAAATTATCCCAGTACCTCCGAGCCTATTTTTACCGACCCTGAATTTCACTGCGCTCGAGTTTTGCCGAGCCTGGGTACCACTTCGTTTTCTTTCTGGCACTCTCACAGAAAGAACAAAAAAAAACAAAAAAGAAGAAGAAAAGTTGCGGCCGTGAACCTCAGAAAATAATTTAAAAAAAAAAGGAAGCAAAGCTTGGGCCGTGATTGCAGCTGTATACATTCTTGGAAGTGGTAGTGTGAGTGTGCCCTCAATGAGGGCGTCTTAGCCCCGAGGCCAAGTTGTCAGATTCGAAAAAGAGAATAAAAGGGGGAAAAAACGGGCAAATGGATCCGGCCGTGAAAATGGCTGGATACGTTCCCCTAAGTGTCAGTGTGATGAGCCTTACAATCCTCTGACAAAACACAGCTTGAGCAGCTCACGGACAGCTTGAGCAATTCACGGACTGGGGACTCATAAGAAACACACGACCAACAAAAAAAAAACAACAGTAACATTCAGAATGTGACCGCCTTACCTGTAAGGTGCATTCTTTGGAGGAAGATTGTGAGCACGGCCTCCTGGATTACCCAATTAAGAAGGAGGAAAATAATTAAAAATAATAAAAGAGAGGAGAATGAATGATTGCTTATTATTTGATCAATTTTAACGACGTTTATTTGTGATGATTTTAATTAGGAATTATTCATTCACCATGATGTCATCTGTTTGTACGGACTTCCGATAATTATAAATTCACGTGTAATTTTTCCCCGATTCCTGATTATTACTTTAGTTATAACTTGGGTGTAATTCTCGAGCGCTGAGCGGTACCAGTTTCGAGGTTGCTATAACATGGTCGGATCGCTGCGGCTATCGATTCCATTTTGGGACGGGTCACGCGACATTATTATCTTGGTACGGTACACTGGTTCGGTATGGTCACGRCACTTTTGCTGCACTTTACGGCSTCCGGCGTTGGGCTGGTATGGTAACGGTACTKGCGAATGCCGCTCTGGCCAGCTATGCCATTTTGGTACGGTAATTGTGACTTGTTGGYTCGGTACAGGGATRACACCGGGGCAGCGTACTGCAGCCTGCTCCTAATTCTTATGGCTCGRTAACTGGTACGGTACTAAGCGGAGCTGCAACTCGACCTATTCATTTCTTCTCTTCGGGCCCAGCGCTGGTGACACTCATGGCGGTCTGGTATTATCATATTCGGTCCGGTCCAAAACTGGTACGGTTCACCTATCTTCGGCACTGCTGCTCGCTGCGAGTTGGTATCATTAACATTGGTGCTACGACCTGGTACCTGGGTCCTGCTACTGGGTCTGTGGGCCTGAGACATGCCACCGTTCCATTAAAGACTGGGTGGCCTATGTGGGATAAAGGACAGACCAGCTAAAGGATTGGGACATTCAGGTGGGGGCGGTCTCTGGCGGCATGCAAGGTGTACCCCGCCCACGTCGCAGATACGGACGAAGTCAACGGGCGTCTSGACATGGAGACGGGGGGGATGCATTCAGAGGGAGARGGGAGCARCATGCACGGYGTACACAGCCCACCGCTGCCAACGCTGGTTGAYWGTCAACGRAAGCTATGGYGGCTGCTGGTGTGYGAGGGACATTCGGGACCAAGGAGACCGAGGGGAACCGGGTTCACTAGAGTGGGTGACCAGGGTGAACCCCGCTGACTGGTGCTGCCATGGCTGCGGCAGCCAAGGTGTGCACCGCCTAGGGAGGAGATGCGACGGGAAAGAGACTGGGACGAGGGCTGCTACAGCAGGTGTGATCGTCTCACGCATGAGGAAAGGGGGGGCGACCACGGGGATTGATGACCATGTCATGGAGGCCRCCAGTCCATGCTGCAGAGGGAGTAACCGTCTAGYGTTCGTGCAAGCTCGCTGCCACGGTCAAGGCCTCTTATGCAGAAGTTAGTTGTGGCGGGTGCCCGTGTGTGTAACCGAGAACAAGAGAAAGAGACAGTGGATGAGAGAAACCCAGTGCAGTTGTCTCCGTTTRTGACTCTTCGTACCTGCAAGYGGTCAACTGAGTTCACGGTCGTTGCAGCATCGGCTATGGTCGGACATTCATGAGAAGGAAGGTGGCCGAGACTGGGAAGGAAGAGGGATGGAGTAGGAGGAAGAGAGTGACACTAATGCGCAGGCAAGAGGTAAGGAG
>BFEA01000063.1:3556741-3567033 GCA_003427395.1 Chara braunii
AGACACACACACACACACACACACACAGAGAGAGAGAGAGAGAGAGAGAGAGAGAGAGAGAGAGAGAGAGAGATTGAATGACAAAATTGAAATATGGGTCAAATTGCGGCCACGATCTATTTTGCAGTTGGAATATTTTTTTTTAATTTATTTTACCAGAGCTAGCTGTAGGTAGTCCGCAATTTTGCCAAGGACCGGTCCCCCAATTTTTTTTGCCCCCTAAGAAGTAAGAACCCACTTTGCGTCCTGGTCGCCCGCCACCAAAAATGCGACACCTTGACACAGACGCGGAAGCCCACTATACCGCAGCCTAAGGGCTGCGAACATTGTTAAAAATAAAAATAAAAAAATTGTCCGTTCATTCTCAGGAAGGAAAACACAAAATTATTTAACGAACAAATTTTTGTGCCCTATAATTTTGTGAAATTTTGTCTGCCAGTGGTATCGTCTTGCTTTCTACTGGGCCGAGGTCTCATTAGCAAAGAGGATCGGATCGCATGCCTGAATGTGGACTTGTTTGATGCAGAGATGCAGAAAAGCAATTCAATCTCGGTTTCCTGCACCTCTCCACAAACACGTCCAGATTCATGCCTTCGATCCGATCTTCTTTGCTAGTGGAACCACGACCCAGGGGTGTGGCCACAATAATAGACTTGCATTAGAGAAGTTTGGACCACACACGAGTTCCCGCCATCCCATTTGAAAATCTGACGGCTGCACTGTGCCTACAATCGTAGCAATCACGAGTTAGAACAGGAACTGGACTAGCCAAACAGCAGAAAACACACCACACTAGGACAAAGAGGGGAGAGATTAGACTCAAGACGGAAACAGCAAAGAACTGAAATAAATCCCAAACGCAACTTCTCAAAAGATACATATGAAGCACAACGTGACAGTCATCGCATGGCGTTTGACCCGACTAGTTTCGTGCGGCCGCCAACCGCATTTTTTTTTTTTTTTTTTTTTTTTTTAAGAGGGCCCTGTGCCCAAGGCTGATATTATCAATATGATGATTGAGGCCGGGGTCCTCACAGTCTACCCGGAGGTAACCAGTAAGATCCTGCTGAGAACAGAAAATGAGCCAACAATACTGCACTCTTTATCTAATGTCTGCTGATCAATGCACTATTGATTTGATAACCTCGAATCAACAGAAGAAGGTGAACTAGCATAGTGCCTCTTCACCCATAATGGGCGCCAGATAAACATGCAATTATCCAAACCAAGCAATGGGCGCCAGATAAACATGCAATTATCCAAAGCAAACACTTTACCAGCTAATTATCCAAACCAAGCAATGGGCACAAGACAGTTACTTGGGGAAGGGAAGAAATCAAGAAATTGAGACATAGGTTTTAGAGGGATAGAGGAGTCAACGGTAGTCCAATCATTTAAGACAAGCCGAAAATATTTTTTATAGGATACTTGGGTGTTTGCATGTCCACCTTCCCAGATTACTTTCCCCAGCCTCCCCCCCTAGTCATCTCCCAACCAACTTCTGTTAAATTGATTAATGTGAACACTGACTTCATTTGGATCAGATAGGAACTGAAATTGTTTTTTAGCTTGTTCCCATTTGATTGTTAAATCATTTTGTATCTGCTGTTTGATTGATTCAGTAAATTCTGGCCCATCCAATCGCGCACCTTCCATTTCAAAAGTACACCTTCTTGTTCAAATTGCCCATATGATCGCTCTCCCGCCTATTAAGAACATGTTGATTGTAAAATCGTCTCCTTGGTCCGGATGCCATGATTCCAGTAGGAGGGATTTCCATTCCCAAGGCCAGGGATGAGAAGTATTCATTTGATTCCAGATTTTATCCCACCATCTCCAAAGCCAGATTGACCCCGAGCATTGGAGGAAAATATGCTCTATAGTTTCAGGGATGAGTTTGGATGGATAGGCTGATTTACAGAACTTACACCATGGGAAGGCAATGCCCTTCTGTTCAAGAGATGACCTGTCAATGATCCAATCATTCGTGGGAAGACATCTATGAGCAATTTGCCACTGTAGAGAAGCAATTTTGGCTAGTTTAGTTTTAGAGGCTTGAAACCATTTAATTCTTCTTAATTCATCCTTACTAACATTAAGATTCTTGTGCCATCTTTCTTCAATACGGTCTTTTAAGTTAAACCTGGGACGGAGCATCCTGTAGACTGCTTTGACTGTGAGGGTGTGTAGATTCCTAAGATGAGAGTGAGTACGTTTCCCCGGGAGAGACCAACTCTAACTATTTGGGTCAAAAGGAAGATGTAAGATAGGGTTGTTTGGTCTAAAAGCAAGTCATTTTCCATCTATCTTGAGAACTCTTATCCTGAAGAGTTGGTCATCTGAAATCCATGTAGTTTCCTCTTGTTGACCCTGGTATAAAATGCCATCATCTTCAATGTGAAAAATTGATAGAAGAATTTGATTCGGGCTATGGATCACAATTATGTTGCCAACTATATAATTTGTATTATGAAATGCTACCCAATCATTTTCGATAAATTTAAGACCCTTCCGAAGGATTCTGATCCACTCCAGTGGGATTAGGTCAATTATCGAATCAAGAGCATAAATCTGATGGTGACTATATCTAAGTCGCTCATGCAGATCCGAAGCCGTGTACCAGTCTCTGCTGTCATGATTTCATAGATCTCTAACCCTTATTATCCCTCTGTTAATCCAACTTTTCCAGGGGGCATCCATACAATGCAGAACACACTCTGGATCATCCCTGATGAAAGTATTGTTGAAAAGAGGCTGTTGACAAACTTATTCCCATCTTGTTGGGAAAACTTTATCTGGGATAGACATCTTCCTCCAATTTTTTATAAGTGTGATCCAAAATGGATCCTGCCTAAGATCCCTTCTAATTGCCTGCCTATCTGAGGCCTCCTCCTGAATTTGGTGCCCTTGAGAGCCTCTAGGTAAAGACCATGCAAGGTTTTCCAGCCACATTAGGGAATTTATGTGATCAGGGACCGGAGGAGCTAATCTTTTTATCTGTTCAAAGGCTAGGAAAGACCAAGGGGTGTTGGGATTGAATATAAGTCGTTTGATCCATTGAAGAGAGAGAGTCATTGATTGAGTATTGGGGTCGATTATCCCAAGGCCTCCTTTTGTTTTAGGTTGGATAATGGACGACCAAGCCACTCTGCTAATGACATTGGATCTTTCATGATCTCCACGCCGCAAAAAGGCCGCTAATTGTCTCTTGAAGATTTTAAGGTTTCCTTTGTCCAAAGCCCAAAAAACCGATTTATACCATATAGAGGTCAATATGACATTGTTAATAATTAAGGTTTTACCAAACAGGGATGTCTGTTTATCCTTCTACAAATCAAGTTTCAACCTTGCCTGTTGTAGAATCCCTTCATTGGTGGAGTTGGGTTTACCTGTGACTGAAAGGGATACTCCTAGCACTCTGATTGGTACGTTATGGTGCACCCACTTGATGCAGGAAGGTTCCGGGGGTCTCACGCCTTGATGATGGATCCACCAACCTAGTGTTTTATTCCCCCAATTGACTTTCATATCAGAGAGTTTACAAAATGTATCCATCAGTCTTTTGATGACTTCTAAATTTTCATGTGAAGCATCAACCATCAGAGAGAGGTCATCAGCAAAGAGAGAGCAAACTAGGACTGCTTCCTCAAGGATAAAGGAGACCTGGATACGCCTGATGTCTTTATGATGTCTTATGTTAGCTGCTAAGGCTTCCATAATTATCACAAAGAGAGGAGGAGCAATGGGGTCGCCTTGCCTTACAGATCTCTGAAGAGAAATGGGGGGTGCTACATTTCCATTGACTATGACTCTTGTTGTGGCATTTCTTTGCAAAATATTGATCCATCTCCTAAAATATGGACCAAAGTTAAACTTCTCCAGACATTTATCTAAGAAGAACCAATCAACATGATCATATGTTTTTCAAAGTCAATGAATATAAATGCGGCATTGTGCTTAGACTGACGAGAAATCTTGATAAGTTCATTTATGAGCAAAATATTATCGTGGATATTCCTTCCTTGTATAAATCCAGTTTGCAAGGGGTGGATAATATCCGCAATGTATTTATTCAGGCGAATCGTAAGAGCTTTTGAAATCAACTTATAAACCATAGTGAGCAGAGTGATAGGTTGATAATTCCTAATGTTATATTTATCACCTTTCTTATAGAGAAGGATCAACATCCCTTGCCCTACTATCTCTCCCATATCACCTGAGTCTCATACTGCCTGATAGAAATCCATGAGGTCTTGGGAGATGAATTTCCACAAGACTTTCCAGAGTTCTTTTGGAAGACCGTCAATCCCTGGGTCCTATCTTCGTCCATTAATAATAGGGAAAACCATATTTCATCTTTAGTTAGTGGCAATTCCAGTTGTTCTCTCTGATGCTGAGAGAGTGACTTAGATAAAGGGATAAGAAACCCTTCTATTTCCTTTGTGCGTTTATCCAATGGAATGTCTCTATTTTGTGAAAGAAAAAAGTCCTTGAAGAAGTCCCTAACAATTTTAGTACATCCTGCTGTTGACACATCTAGCGGCTCATATAGAGAATGAGGATGTGCTAGAACCTCTATCAAAGTTCTGCTTGTCCTTACTTTAGCCATGACAAAAAATCTTGCATCCATGACTCCTTCCGTATAAAATTTACGAATTCCACCACGAATCTTCATTCCTTGCCATCTATATTCCATATATTTAAGTAGTCGGTCTTCAACGTCTTGAATTTCTTTAGCCATTTCATTTTGCATTTCTGGGTCTCTTTCCTCTTCTTCTGATTGTTGCAATTGATGAATACGTTGATATATATTAGTTTCAGAAGAATGGCGTTCCTTAACCAACGCTATCGAGTATTCATTGCATTTACGACTTAAAAAGAGTAACCCATTATTGAACCAGAGTACGTCATTTCCTAAAATGACCCTCTGATTCCTCCAAAATGACCATACATCCTTAATAAATGATTTGAAAGAGTCAATCTTAAGATGAGCTGTATTAAGTTTATAAAATCCTCTAGCTTGATCTGGTTTCTTCCCAAAGGAGAGAATGACTATGCACACGGCATGATCTAGACCCAGAAGGGGACTTCGTGGAAAAATTTCTGCCATCTCAAGTGCGTCTTCCAAATCCTCTGAGATAAAGATAAGGTCTATACGAGACTTTGTGAGCGATCTGGCTTGATTCCTTCGAATGCATGTATAAGAATACTTCGAAGGATTCAAACGCCTAAAAGAATCAAAGAAATTTAAGTTGTGGGAAAAGTTTGTCAGCATAATCTCATCTGTGTCCAAATAAGCTGAATAGGGATTATAAATATTCCATCTATCAAGAGATCTATCCGGGGCAGCATTAAAATCTCCTGCTATAATGACCGGAATCCCTATAGGGAGGATAGGGGGAAGGGAATCAAAAAAATGTCGACGATCCCCAACATCGTTGGGAGCATATATACAAAGAATTCCAATAATTTCCAGCTCCAACATTGCCAGGATAAATGCCCACCTGCCTTCTGCTTTATCGACGTCCCAATAAACCGATTCTATCTTGGAACATGGAGGAATCCAGATAGCGACTCCGGCACTGCCCGGACGGGGGGCATGGGCTCTGATGGCTGTATAAGGCCACATTTGTTTATGACAATAATTATGTTGATCTGAATCCATGAGATGAGTTTCCTGAATGCAAATAACGTCCGGTCACTCTCTTCCCCCTATACCTCTCAATTGGTCAAATATGGCATTCTTTTTTTGAGACTTAGCCGAAGCTAGACCATTAACATTCCATGATCTGATGTCGATGTCCGCGTTCCTTCTTAGAATTTTCCAAGCTCTATCTTTATTATAAAGGACATCTATTACTCTAGAATCTATTTAATACTAAAACAATAAACAGTGAGTTATGTTTTGAATAACAGGACAAAGGATAAGTCAAAGATTCAGCCATTGTCTTGTATCCAATATCCCACCTGTCATCAGTGTCCTCTGAGCAAGCATCCTAATAAGCAGAGTGCCAACATCCGTTTCAGACAAAAAAACATTAGCTTTTAACTTGAGGAGTTGAAGCTCACTCAAGGCATCCTGACTGAACCATTTGAGACCCATATTCTTGGTAGCATCGTATTTTAGAAATGTGTCTCCTTCCGCCAATTTTTCCTCACCCTCATTAATCGATAGCAAAGTTTTTCCTCGTGATGGAAAATATGATTTAGCAAAGTTAAGGATGTCTTTCGCGGTACATGCTGAACTAACTGAAGGGGTGAAATAAGATCCGAGTTCCCTGAGGAGGTATCCTTTTGAAGGTCGGTAGGGTCATCAGGACCATTACCCAGGTGCCCATTTAGTCCTTCTTCATTCCTTACCCCTGATTGACACAACATTGGGTGGGTACTGGGAGCAGGAAGGGCGTTGGGCAAGAATCCCTCATTGAAACGATTAAAAACAATATGGAGAAGCTTGGAACGGATATCTTCCCATGATACACCCCTTGGTGGGCCATGCATTAGGAAGTTTTTCAAACTCTTACTACTTTCCAACACTGGGATGAGTTCTTGCAGAAAAAGAGGCCAGTTATCCTGAGGTATATCTGGATGCTGGTTTTTTAGATTGAAGAGTAACCAAACAGCTATTTGTAAAATAACCATATTGACTAGGGAGGGCAGTGGAACATCAGCATTAGTGGATGTCATGGTTACTTCAATCGATGGGGGGGGGAGAATGGGATCAACTACCTCAATTTTTATTGGTTCTGTACCAAATGCATCTTTGAGGGGATCAATATCCATCAGGGCACCTTCTACTCCCCCAAGGGTTTTGTCACTGACTGAAGAATCAGTAGGGGGAGCATTACCTACACTCACCTCTCCTGCTTGAGTTGAATGAGGAGTCAGGTTCTCCTGTTTGGTGGACCCTTTCCTCTTGACAACCCTCCAGTCCTGGCCCCCTCCAGACCCATTTTTTGGTAAATAATCTGCTGGTTTAGGTCCAGGGTACTTATCTGGAGTGAGTGCCTGGGAAGAAGCGGAACCTTTGTACTTTTGCTTGTCCATCCTTCCTCCTACCTGAACCCCCCCAGGACTAATAGAAACTGCCATATCCACTCCTCCCTGATTATCCCCTTGCCCTTTTCTCGTTGGGGCACCTGACTGTGGTTGTGGGGCCTGGGGCTGGGGGGGTATCCAGTCAGATGGGGGACGGGGGGGGCTTATGAGACCCATTCCTACCCTCCCAGACCCATCCCATTGGATGGCCTGTGGCATTCAAGTCGTCCCAATAAACCCAACCCTCAAAGCCTGCAACCGCAGGAAGCAATTTGCCTGGTCTATGAGGGTCCTTCCTGAGTCTCTTGTCAGGGGGTATTGCGTGTTGAGGATGAAAAGAGCAAACAAATTCTGAGTGAAGGTGACCATATGCTTTACATTTAAAACACCATGGTCAGAATTTATGAGCAGTATGAATTTGGTAAACGCGTCCTCCCATTTTGAAGGGAATAATATCATCTACTGAAAACACTTGTTCTTTCGGTAAATCCAATGCAAGCATCAAATGATCATCTCACTTGGCTACATAAGATGAGAGGGGCTCAATAAAGTCCACAATCTTATATTGTTGGCCAAAATCATATATGAAGGCCGCCTGAATTTCAATATGGATATGTCTAAATTCCACCCAATAATATTCTCTCATCATCTGCTCTCGCTTCTCCTCTGGACCCACGTTTTTTGGACTCCAAGGATAGATTCGAACCTCGGAGCGGTCCCAGAATAATTTTTTCCATGCATCCAGTCTGACTTTATCTTTTTAAATTTAATTTTGTCATTCACAGATCTATTCGCTGCCTCGGCATAGAAGATCCAGTTAGTCGCATGCTTGGTGTAGATGGCATCTCGTTGAGGCAGCCGAGAGGAAGGATATGACTTCATCAGGGTCTTAGTCCCCCCTTGGTCTATCACCAGCTGTTCTGAGGGAAGAAGAAATAATTAAATGAGAAAAAATAAGCACGAGCTGATAAAAGGTTCTTGAGGGGAACCTTTAACTCTTCATGAGCGGAACCCAAAGTACCTATCGCTGGTCGCTGAATTGAGAGAGATTTGTCTTGGAGAGACTCCCTGACTTTCTGTGCCCACGAGGGCTGATTCATACGTTGTGATTGTTGGGGTAAGGTGGAGTCAGTCTGAGAGGAGGAGGATCAAGACGAGCCAGGGTGAGTCTCCTTGTCTTGAATTTTTTTCCTCCTCCTTTTCCTCCTCAGTGAGTATTTCTACGTCACTAACATTCCCCCCTTCAGCCATCATGAGATCATTAATACTGGATGACCCTGGATGTTCCTGGATTGTGGCAGAAGTGAGGGAAATATCAACAGATTATGTTGATCCAATCGGAGTGGGCATCAACTGCTGACTAGCAACAACTGATGCATATGAGGATTGCAAGAGCTTCCCCGAGCCCGACTGGAGGCCAGGCTGTTGCATCAAGGGTTGCATTAAAGATGACACTTCTGAGCTCCTAGCTGGACTTCTTACCGTGGCAGGCTTTGAAACATCTATACGTGGCCTGATGTACGGTTTAGGAGCAATGTGTCTCAACAACGCATGTCTCATTGCCCCCTGATAAAACAACAATGATTCTGATCCTTTTGCACGATTAAAATTCATTTTCATTGTGCCACGCCTGACAAAGAATGGAGACGAGGAACACAATCGAAACACACACTAAAAATTAGATTAAAAAAAGAGAGATTGAGAGACAGATTAATAAATTATACTAACTTGTCTGTTCTTTTGTTATGTTTTTTTTTCTTTTTCTTTTTTATTATTGTTATTTAATTCTTCTAATTCCAAATGATTTCCAAATGATTTCTATTATTTTCATAATTCTTATTTAATCTTGTATGAAGTTGGCATGGGATCCCAGGGGACACGCTGTATTGAGGTGATATGGAGGCCGGGTGGTAATTAGGAGGGATCACACCTGGAATGAGCCGAGTTGCCGCCTTCACTTCTCAGCTAACAATACCCTTCGTTGACACCGAACGCCCTTCATCCTGCAACCAGTAGGTGATTGATATCCATTACCCCTCTACGTATTCCACTGATCAAACATGACCAGCCTGTTCCCCCTCCTTCCGTTGATGAAGTCACGACAGACAGATAGTGTGACGTTGTTCTTTCCCACCTTGTTCGGCTGTTTTTCTTTTTTCCAAATCACCTCGTCCTGATGTCCTCCTCCTTCCCCTCCACTTTTAAGTCCTCCCTTGCTTCTCTCTCCACCTTCCTCCTTCTACTTCACCCCCCTTATTTCATTCCTTGTTTTCTGTTATCCCTCCCCCTTCCCCAACTCATCCCTCTCCACTTATGCGACTGAGGGATAATGTAAATCGCAGGTCCAGTTTCGGCCGTTCACCTTGAGACTACCCGATTGATCAACGATCAATGCAGGTTAGTCAATCCCTAATGCGATTGGCATCCTCTATTAGTGTAGCCGGATAGGCAAGAGAAGTTCCTTTCTCCGACGCTTCTTTCCTGGACCAGACGGACCAGACAGACCTCTCATCAGCCTGTGACACAGATAGTACAAGACCTCGGTAGCGCCGTGATCACAATCATTACCTTCATTACAACTATTTATCTATGTCACCGGAGATAGATTTCCCTCATATCTTACTCCTCGTTGGATTATCTCCCCTCTGTCCTCGTCAGGGTACAGTATCTCAAAAGACGAGCCTGACGAGATCCGTTCTCGACATGGTGCGCAATGCCGACAACAATATTGAGGTAAGCTTCCCCTTCTATCATGACCAATCTCCCAGCCCTGAACTCCCTCCTTGTCAATACTCTGATCTGTTTCGAAGTCAATGTGGCTAGCGCCACGTCAGCAATTAAGTTGCCGGCTGGCGCCACGAACACAGAGGGATCACCATCACAATGCGGTATCCCAAAATACGAGTCTGGCGAGAATGGATCACTACATAGAGCGCAATGCCAACATGGTGCGCAATGCCGACAACAATATTAAACAATATTCAGATAAGCTTCCCCTTCTAACACGACCAAAATCCAAGCCTTGATCTCCCTTCACGTTTATTCTCCAATCTGTGTCGAAGTCAATGTGGCATGCGGACCCCCGCCGCCGCCGCACGGTTGTCAGGCGGGGGCCCCCGGAGGCAAAGCCGGGGTAGGGGTTCGACCCCCGGAACCCCGCCGTCGGGGTGCCCCACCCCTGCCCACCACAAAACACCCCCGCCGGCGCCCCGACACCCGCACCCCCGGACCCGACACCCGCACCCCCGGACCCG
>BFEA01000063.1:3580862-3591133 GCA_003427395.1 Chara braunii
GGGGGGGGTGAGCAGGTGGCGTTTCTGGCGGCGGCTGCGACGGTGGGTGAGGGGAGCCGGGTGAGGAGGGAGGAGGGGGAGAGCTTGCAACATTCTGCACCTGGGACGGTAGGCAAGGGGAGGAGGAGGAGGAGGGAGAAGGAGGGGGAGAGGGTGCAAGATTCTGCACCTGGGAAGGTTGGCCATCAGTCGGAATGAGGAATGTCAGCGCCGTGGTCTGTTGTCCCGGTAGTGAGGTGTGGAAACATTCCATCTTCCTATAGGTCCACGTGTTATCCTCTGCCGCCCAGTTTTTCCACTAATCTGCAATGGGGGTCTAGCCATTGGTCTATGAATGATTTGATGGCCTGTTCTCTCATCTTTTGGTCGGGCATGTTGGCCAAATCCTTGGTAAGTTTTTGGTTGGCTTTCGGGATGTTTGCCCTTATCACTTCCACTAGTTTTGCTTTTGCCTGGTGGAATGTGAAGGCAGTATCTTTCCTTTCTGCTGAGCACCTCATCCTCCATATCACCATGAGTACGGCAAGTCTCATGTGTTTGAAGAATTTACGTTGGAATCGTGTCCATGTTGATGGGACCGATTTCTGCCGTCCCAGCAGAATGAGCCCGACGTCCCAGTGCAATACAGTACCTGTCAGAGCATGCCATGAAGCATCCCACCATTGCCACACACATTTGGCCATTGGGCATGCTAGCAGGCAGTGTTCCAGGTCTGCTCGACTTCGTTGTGTATTGTCTCCGCAATGGGCGCAAATGGGGGACAATACTCCTGCTTGTTCCAAGGAGGAGCGAGAGGTTACCCATTCCGGGGTTGGGAGGCAGCGGTGCAAGATTTGCCATTGCAGGGCCCTGTGGGACGTGGGCAAGATGTGTGCATATGTTTCCCAGGGGATGCGATGCAGGTTAGAGTCATTTACCGGGGAGTCTTTTTTTCATCGCTTCTGCACTATTGGTGTGGAGATTTGAATTTGATGAGTTTGCTTGTACCCATCTTTTACTGTATATTGCCAAATTGGAACGGGTTTGCGGCCGCTCCATTCCCACTCCTCCGGATCAAAGGGGAGGGCACAAATCGGGGAGGCCATTTCATAGGCAAAGTAGCCCGTGTCGTCTGATCCCACCACCCTAATTCTCTTGAGTTCTTCCACCGGTTTCGTGCAGTTGTGGACTGGGTCTTTTTTAAGTGCTGCCCACCTTGCCCCTGACACATCTGGTTGGAAGGCTTGCACTTGTGCTTTATTGTTGGTTATATGGCTTATTTTGTAGATTGTCATAGAGATGGGATTATGGCTGTTATGCGTGACCCAATCTAGACTACGGCAGATCGGACCGACTTGAAGGGTGTCAATCCACTTAGGCGGCACTGTTGCTTGTAGTTTTTGTAGTTTGAGTATGCCGTGCTTGATGTTCTTGAGGTTGTGCCTTAGTTGTTGATGGGATTTCCATGTTCCCCGTTGGCTGTCCCAAAGATCCCCCACAACATATATACCCTTCTTCACCCATGTGAGCCAGTGCGAATCAGTTTTTAGAGAGAATGGTTTATCTGATTCATCACGCACCTGAGGGTTTCCGAACAGTGGCTGCCTCCATATCTCATGCCACCTTAGGGGGGGGTCTTTCCTTGTTGGTTCCATCAGTCTCCATAAGTGTATTATAGAGGTCCGGAGGGGGTCGTGTTTGATATCCCATCTAACTTTATTTCTGGCCGATCCGTCCCTCCTATGGCGTGGTGGCCCCGGCACTGACCATTCCGGATTTGTTAACCATTGTAGGGGGTGGACCGGGTGGTCCTGATGGGGGGGGGGGGCGAGGTGCAACAATTGAATGTCCGCCAGGTGCTGCCATGGTACGTTATTTGCAAGCAGCAGGCGTATGATAACTTTGAATATGATAGCCTTAATCTCGTCCCCCGGATCCAGTATTCCCAAGCCGCCCACTCTTTTTGGTTGGGTTATGTATTTCCATGTCACCCTTTTAATACATTTTGTCATCTCATGATCATTTCTCCATAGGTAAGCGGACAGGGCTGTGCGCAAGTGGGCTAGTTGGCCCTTCGGGATTTCCCAGAATGCCGTTTTGTACCAGATTGTGGCTAGAATGACATTATTGATTGCCAGCGCCCGTCCCACCAGCGATGTATGAAGGCCTTCCCATCTGGCCAGCCGTTGCAGGGCAGTTTGAACCAGCATTTCACCATGATCCGACGGGGGGCCTAGTGCTGTGAGGCGGATTCCCAGAACCTTGATTGCCTCTTCTTTTGGTTTCCATCTAACAGGCGGGTCATCCGGGGGCTGTATTCCCTGAGGGGACATCCACCAGCCCTCTGTTTTCGTCCCCCAATTCACCTTGATGTCTGTCGCCACCGTGAAGGTTCGAATAGTGTCCGTTAGTGCGTCAAGGGATTCTTTTGAAGCCCTGATGAGAACCGTGAGGTCGTCGGCAAAAAGAGATGTGACTGGCACTAAATGGGGTGGAAGTTCTGGGATGTCTATGCGTTGGATCGCTGGATTCACTCTAATCATTGCTGTCAAGGCCTCCATTACTAGGACAAAAAGGAGAGGGGCGATCGGATCCCCTTGCCTGACCGACCTTTGTAACGCGAACGGGGGGGACAAGTGACCATTTACCATGATGTTTGTGGCCGCTGATCTGTGCATGATGGATACCCATGCTCTGAATGATTCCCCGAAATTCATTTTTTGTACGCAATAATCCATGAAGTCCCAGTCGACGTGGTCATATGCTTTTTCAAAGTCAATGAAAAGGACTGTCGCTTCCTTACCATGTTGGTGGGCGTACTTGATGGTTTCATTAACTAGGAGCACATTATCCTGGATGTTCCTGTGTGGCATAAAGCCCGTTTGATCTTGGTAGATCAGATGGTTCATAAATGGGAGCAACCGTTTGGTAAGGGCCTTGGATACTATTTTGTAGGGAAGAGGGAGGAGTGTGATTGGGCGGTAATTCCTCACGTCCTCTTTCATTCCTTTTTTATATAGCAGTGTAGTGACCCCCTGACTTATAAGTCCCCCAAAAGATCCCTCACTCCTCACCGCTTGAACGTAGGCTGTAATACTGTCCTGGAAGGTACTCCAAAAAAAGAGCCAGAACTCTTTTGGAAAGGAATCTAAACCTTGGTTTTTCTCATCTTCCATGTCTTTCAGAGCGTCAAGGAAGTCCTCCGGCGTGAGCGGGGCTTCCAGCTGTTCTCTCTGAGATGATGACAGCATGGCAGGAAGGTGTTGCATCATCTTACTGCGTGCTGCAGCCAGTTGTTTTGGCTCTCATTGTGCAGACTCGGATGCGTACAATTTTTGGTAAAACTAGGCTGCATAATCAACTATCATGTAGGCATTGTCCGCAATGGGGCGTGAGTGATCAAAAGGGTGATTCAATGATGACACCACAGTTTGTCTTGCCCTGACCCTGACTTTCCTGAAGAAGGATTTGGCCACCGTCCCATCCGAGTCCTGTTTTTTTATTCGTGCTTGGATTCTCCATGTTTCTGCTTGGGCGTCCAGGTAGGCCTGTAGGTGATCTCTGGCTGTCTGTAATTTGTTAAAAGTTTCATCATCCAAGGGGTGGGTCTGCATTTTGGTGTCCCAATTTTCTAGTCCATTCAGTAATTTGTCTAACACGGCCTTGCGATCCCTCGCGTGGATGATGGATGACTTTTTAACCCTGTCTCCTAGTTGCGCCAGCCCATCATTGAACGAATCCACTATGGAGGGGTTGTCTCCCTCTTTGTGGACCAATAGAGCCAAAAATCATTGACCAGAGTTTTAAGTGCGGGGAGTTTTAGTAGAGACGTATTAAATTTGTAAAAGCTCGGTCCTCGTTCAATTGGGTGGTGGAAGGACAGGCCTAGGACTATCCTTCGATGGTAAAAAGACTTACAGGGGATGAGTGTCATGATATCCGCTACAGACAGCGTACCCACCAATTCCTCTGAGATGAGGAAGAGATCAATTTTTGAGTTTGATCTGCCCCTTGCTCCGTTTGATCTCACACATGTGTATGCTCTTTTTGTGGGGTGCAGCATCCGGTAGGCATCCTTGAGTTGTAAGGTAGCCATGAAACGGGATAGCATGTCCACGTCTGGTGCCCATCCGTCTCGAGGGGCCTGTTGTGAGGACCTTCTATCTAGAAGCGGGTTAGGGGTAATGTTGAAATCCCCAGCGACAATTAGGGGCAGGTCAGCAGGCAGTTGCTGGTATAGTTGATGAAGGAAGTGTGACCTTTCTAGTGGATCATTAGGGCCGTAGACACTCACAATAGCAATTTCATCATCCCCTAACATGGCTTTTACATATACCCACCTTCCCTCTTGTTGGTCATACTCGTGGGCTATAGGTTTGAGCCGAGACGAGTGGGGGATCCATATTGCCACACCTGTGGACGCACCTGATCTTGCTGGGGATGAGAAGATAGTGTATGGCCACACCCATTTCTCTTTCACTTTGTGTGCCGATGAATTAGTGAGATGGGTCTCTTGGACGCATATTGGGTCCGGCCAAGTGCCCAATCCCTCTGTTTTTAACATTGTCCAAATGACCTCTTTTTTTTCCGGCGAGGCCTGTGCCAGTCCATTTAGATTGAGAGCTCTGATATCCAGGTCTGCAAGGGCAATTTTTCTTGCCCAACCCGGTGGTCGTCTCACCGGGGGTGGGATGCGTGGATCAGGGGGGGGCTGTGGGGGAGGCTGTGGAGGTGGAGGTTGGTATATCACGCAGTCCATATGTGGGCTCATATTCATGTTCATATTAGTGTTCTTACTGTTATGTGTCCCCCACCTTCTTACTTGTTCACTAGATGTAGGTGAGTGCTTGTCGGTGTCGTTTCCCCTTGGATGATGTGTGATGTCATTGCAATCTGAATACGTTGGTTCTGTGTGACAATATCTCCCAGGTCCTCCTCCGTCCCGTCTTCTGACTGCTCCTCCTGCTCCTCCTGCTTTTCGGTGTCAGATTCTCCATCTGTTAGCAGATCTATGACCTGAATGGCCGTTGAGGGTGGCTTCGACAGTCCATTTGCTGCAGTAGGGGCGAGCAAGCTTGCCGGTATCATCTGAAGAATGAGGGGCTGGGCGTGCTGCAGTTCTAAGTGCGGCGGCTGTTGTCCTTAAGTTGTTTGTGGGATGAGATTACTCCCCAATGTGTCGATGCGACTGCCTCCCATCTCTTGTTTCCTCTCAGATGTTCTTTCCAGTGTGCACGGCCCCATTTGTCCTTGTCTCTGCAGTTGCTGTCCTGCCCTGTTAGTGTTGACAGTGTGCTGTGAATGATCTGTTAACTTTATTGTTGAGATCCGTCAATAATGATGTGGCAGTGAGTATGAGGGCTTTTGCCACCATCCCCCAGTCAACCTCTTCCATTGTACTAAACTGGTTGACCACTTGCTTGACCTCTTGTTTGGTCAGTACTATTCTTCAAATTTTTTCCCATTGCAGCGGAGAGACAATCTCGCTCGGGATCGTCCCCCTAGGGTCAGCGCATTCTGTAAAATCCAGTCCGCCAGTTCCTTTAGATGAGTCCTCACCTTCTTGTCTCTTATCAGTGGTTTGTGTTGCGGGGCTGATTCCATTTCCTGATCCATGGACGGATGGACTTCTGCCGCCCTATCTGCCCTGTGGGTGGATTGGGGGCAGACTTCTTGGGATTTCAGCGGTACCCCCTGCGGTGTTGGCTCCATTTCTTGGTCCATATTTGGGTGTATGCCTTCTGAAGGGTAAGGAGATTCTGAACTGTGATTTGGTTGTACCAGGGACATGTCGTGGTCCCTCTCCGGGTGGATTCCTCCTTGGTGATCAGGAGGCCAGCTATCGGCGTATAGAGTATTTCCACCGTGGTCTTGTACTGTGGGGTGAACGTGTGGTTGGGTGCAGGAGAGATCGTAGTATGGCGAGAGTCGATTTTGTTGCTGTGCCAGCATATCGTATGCATGGTAATTTTCGTTTGTGCCTGCCAGTACTGTTTTTCCTATGTTTGTTGTTGGCTGTCCTGTGAGTCAATTAGTCCGATTACTGCCTTCTGGGCCTGGCTATTTTGTTGGAGCAGAAAAAGGTGTTGGAGATTGAGTCACGTGGTGGTCTAGCTGTTCGACGGAGGCCTATGGTGCCATTATCAGTGGGGTCTGCCTTTCCTGTGCTCTGTCCTGCATGCAATATTGGAGCTGTGTATGCTGCATTTGTTGGCCCGCTAGATGGTGGAACAACCATTGCTGTTCTGGTGTGAGGGCCGCCTCTCGGGATGTGCCACCCTGCCAGCCTCCCCTGTCCATTTCTGAGTCCTGATCTGTGTCGGATTGTGACGATTCAGACGTCACGTCATGGATATGATCGTCCATCTGGGGGAGGATTGCCTGCTTTTCTTTTCTTAATTTAATTGCTTCTTGTAGCTCAGCTTCGGCTTGGTCGTGCTCTTCCATTAGCTGCCTGTATCGCGGGGTATATCACTGTGTGTCTCCTACCCTCCCATGAGCGTTTGTAGTCAGATTTGTAGTGGGTTCGTCCTGACCGCAATCGTTCTCATCTTCTGCCTGTTGCTGTTGCGGGACCGAGCGCTGCGTATCGTTTTGCAGGTGGGCATGTGGCGGTGGCCGGGCTCCCTTGGCCTGTGTAGTGATCTGCTGTCCGTCAGCTTGAGATTGCGTCAGGTTCATAGGCTGTAGAGGCATTCCCAGTATGGTGTGAGAGGCTTGGCGCAGCTGGGTCCCCAAGTTGGCCCCCAAGTTAGCCGCTCTGGTTTCCGCAGGGAACACGCTTTTAATCCCCTTTGCGACATTATGAAGATATTCAAAGCGGATGAATTTATTAATTCCCATCAGTTGAGGTCTGCGGTGTTTGAAGTGGTGGGTGGCCTTTGGGTGTGTATTGCCTGAGGAGGATGGTAAGGACTTCCCCAAGGCTACACCCTGGCGGTCGTGCTGCTGTGATCTTCCCAGTGCTAGGGGGATGGGTTCCCATGTGGACGTGTGCTGCAATAGCGCCGGCTGAACAGTAAGTTGCGTGTGTTGTTCCTTTATGTTTACTACAGGTGCCCCTGTTTGTCTTTCCATACTGTTCAGGCCTCCTGGTGGTGTGGTTAGTACTATTGTAGTTTCGTGCTCTTCATTCGATGTCTGTATTGCTCCCCCCGCCTTATCTGTGTGATTGTCCTTTCTCTCCTGCCAGCTCCCTGCAAATGAGCTAATTGCCACCACTTCTGTGTGGTTAGTTCTGCCCGATTGCTGTTTGACACCCAAGAACAACATTTCTCCCCCTGACTCTTCTTTGTAACTATCGTTTCCCTCCTGCGAATTTGCTGCTGGTGAGCCCATAAGTCTAACGGCCGTCTGGTGAGTGTTGTGCGATTGTTCGGCTCCCAGATGGTCCTCTTGAAGTGCTCTTCCTCCCTCTGGTTTGTTCCTGTCTGTATCGTGTTGCTCCTGCTGGCTCCCCACTACAGTTTTATGGTTGGTGCCCAGCACCCCTTCCGCTTGATTGACTTGGCTGACTGAGGGCTGGATCAACCCTGGGTTAGGTGCATTGGCGCACTGCTGCACATTCTGTTCTTGTATATCCCCTGCCGGAAGGGCAACTACTATGTTTTGCCCATTATCGAACTCAGTGCCTTCCTGCCCGGGGGGAGAGGCACAATTCGCTTCTTGCTGCTTGTTAGGTGTATTGCCGCACTGTTGCACATGGTGTTCTTGTGTAACCCCTACCAGAGGGGCAAGTACTTTGCTATGCCCATTATCGAACTCAGTTCCTTCCTCTCTGGGGGGGGGGGAGGCCCGAGACTCTTCTTGTTGCTGGTTAGGTGTATGGCATGTTGGGGGCCTAGTTGCTATCTGCTTTTTCTTTGCCCCCTTGCGACTCTGACCCTTCTGTGTTTGCCTGGCCTGTTGCGAGGGAGAACTCAGTCTTGCTGTTCGGTGTGATTCATTGACTCCTGTGTCACAGTGACTTTTCCTGTTTCAAGTTCTGTTCTTCCTCCCTCTCATTCTGCACTTTGTTCTTGTCCAGTTGTGAGGCAGAGCTCGGTCTTGCTGTCCGGTGGGGTTCATAGGCTTCTATGTCACTGTGACCGTGACTGTGACTGTGGGACTCATTGGATCCTGTGTCACTGTGGCTCTGTCTGTTTTGTTCTGCCTCCCTCACATTCTGCACTTTGTCTTTGTCCTGTTGCGAGGCAGAACTCATTCTTGTTATCTGGTTGGACTTATTGGATCCTGTGTCACTGTGACTGTGACTGTGACTCTGTCTGTTCTGTTCTGCCTCCTTCTCTTTCTCATTCTGCATTTTATCCTTTTCCTTATTTGTGCGTCTTACTAGGGGCGGGTCCTCGTCCTCTTCCTCCTCTTCCTCCTCCCTCGCTTGTATGTTTATGTGGCCAGTTTGCTGGTCTGGGCCAGTTTGTGTTCCATTTGTCCCTTGCGTGTGTTTGAGCGTCTCTGTCGGAGTTTTTTGCTGTTTGGCCGGCGATTCTCGAGCCTGGTGACCATGGTCTGCACCGTTGGGCCCCCGAGTTTGTTGTGGTTGTCTCAGCACCCGAGCTGAGGTTCTTGGTGTGGTTGTGGGCCGACCTTGCTCTTTCCAGGACCAGTATCCAGGCAAGTTCTCCCCCTGGACGTGAAAAGACCATCCTTTTAGCCCCTCGTCGTTTGGTAGCCAGGTTCCGGCGTCCGTGGGGTGGGGGGACACCATTCCATTAATAGGTTTTTTCCTGGACTTTGGACAGTGATGGTCCGTACACAGATGGCCCTTTTCTTTGCATGCGTAGCACCAGGGATTTTGGCTATGGCTGATAGGCACTGATACCCGTTTCCCCCCATATATATAATCCCATGATTCGTAGAGAGGAAATGTCTTTGACTGGTCCCATTCCACCGCCACTAATAGGGTATCATCTCTCTTCTCCAGAAATGCTGGCAGTTCGTGGACAAACCCTTTGACAGGGGCCAGAGAGTTGAGGTCCTGGATGATGGCCCCCTGGATTGCCAGCGGGGCATAGTGGAATTCTACCCAAAAGTTGTTCTCCATGATTTGTTGCCTACGATCATCCGTTGTGAATGGTTCTCATGGCCTCCACCTGGAAATGTGTACTAGCTGGCCCCAGAATTTGAGATTTTTTAATCCCAACAGGTGAGCGTGATCCCCCGAGCAGAGGGTGATAACCGTTATTGCGGTCAGACCAGCAGATTCGATGAGGAAGTGGTCTACCACGTCTCGTGATGAGAATTTAAAGCTAGCTAGGACGCCCGCCACCCACTTAATTCTGTCATTCATTGCTATTGTTGTCTGTGTCTCCTGAAAGTGAAATTGGACTGCGTGTTGGGAATAAATGGTATTCCTAGTCGCCACCGCTTGTGGAGGAAAGTTGTAGAGGGGAACGATATACCCGTCAATTTCCTGGTACATCTTTTCACTTTGAACAAACAACTTTTGGATGAAGTGGCTTCGTGTTGGGTGAATTGCAGACAGGGCCAGAGGGTCTTTAGTTGACTGGTGGGGCACTGGAGTGAGCAACGATTTGAGCTACGAGTTAGGAGAGGGATGCTTCGCATTCGTACTCTCCAATTCTATGGTAGATTCTGCCTGTGTTTGCTTGAGTTTCGTCGCCCATGTTTGTGTAGCCCTATGACCTTGGTCTGTCGCATTCCCCCCAGTATTATGGCTGTCATCCGAGATGGGCGGGGGGTTAGCCGTAGTGACGTTCTTCCCTACTGACGCCTGACGCCACACCGCTGGATGGGGTATGCTGGGGGTAGCAGTCACATTGTATGTCCCTTTGTTCATCGGAAGCCATTCCCCTAACAACATTCCATTATGATACCTTGGCGTCCGATGGGCAACCGGTTGTGCCCAGAGGGGCCTTGATTGGGTGCTGTATTTACTTTGGAAGGGGAGACCCCTCCCTTGTGCTCCTCTTTTTCCCATGAGTGGGTGAGGGAGGGAGGGAGTTGCACTCTGTGAGGGTACATATGCTCTCTCCTTCGTCGAATGTGTAGTTGTGGAGTTTGGTCCCCGTGTCAGAATGTAGTTCTTTCAATGAGTGAGTGGCCGAATCATCTTCTGGCTTGTCAGTATTCATCGGTGTCCTTTTCCCTATTGCCTTCTGTAGAGTGAGGTAGTGGATATCGTTCCTTCGGTCTATCTATTACTGGGGAACATATCAACACTCGTAAATGTGGGAAGAGGCCCTAAACAACGGTAGATGATTATGTGTGAGGGGGTCATGCCTTTGAGGGTTAAGAGTTGAGCATTTGGGGTAGTGTGTGTGAGATGGGGG
>BFEA01000063.1:3632039-3643123 GCA_003427395.1 Chara braunii
GAGTTGTAGTGGAGTGCCACACCTGAGGTGCGATTGAAGTGAAGCTAATCAATGGAATCAGATTAACGGAAGATGAAGGGATGTCTCCTTCAGTTGCGTGCAAGCAAACACCATTGACTGACCAATGGATAGCTCAGTGATTGACGGACAGGCACCATACAAGGACACACACAATTGTGTTGCCGTTTCAAGTACCTACATCAACTAATTGATTAGCCCGTGATGCGTTCTAGGCTCTAGCCAGTCAGCAAAGGATAAACAAGGAGAGATCGCTCCCGCTAATTGCACACCTGGACTACTAGGGACTAAGACCATGACGTAGCAACGATGCTGTTCTCAGATCTGAGGAGGGTTTAGAACTTTACAACGACAACGGTCGTTGGTCGTCGGTCGTCGGTCATCGAAGAGACAAGGAGGAGTGGGATAAGATCAGCCAAAAGTGGTACCCTTGCCCGACTTATCCCATCAAGCAGAAGAGCAAGCTTTAGTGGTCAGACGGGGACCAACTCTTGGAAGGGGAATACTCACAATGGGGCTTTCCTGGCCCACTTGACTGCAACTACGACAACACACATTACACCCATGAAGTAGACACCAAGTGCGCGTGCGCCCTGGCAAGGGCAAAAATGAAAAGTGGAGTAGTCAAGGGTCGGTCTAATAGAAAAAAATGGGTCAAATCGAAATGAAGGAGTCGCCAACATTTTGGTTCTCTTGTCATCCAAAACGATATACATAGCCATAGCCATAGCCATAGGCATCAAACACAAGAGTCATAGCCATCATCATTTCAACTGATGATCTGAATCATACAGCAATGACTGGCATCAGGACACACTCGGAGGGTTCGACAATGACTGGCTCCAGGATTATCACTTTGTCTGACAATCTGAAACATACAGAAAACTGAGGAAAGGAAAGGAAGAAGGAACTCATCGGCGAGATAACCAGGGATCAATACCATGTGTCGGAGAAAGACACACTCTGAGACGCACCCAGGCGCTCAGAAGCACTGCCGGCTGCAGGGCAACCATTCTGTCTAACACAACGTAAAGGGACATTTGCAGGACGACCACCCGATCAGGCATTCCTTAACACACTGCACAAGGGAAAAGACGACCACCATCTAATCCGCGACGTTAATCCGAGACAAGCAACACTCGGAGACACACACTCAAGGGGTTTGACGATTGCTGCTTGCAGAGCGATCATTCCGTCTGCTTATCTAAAGCATACAGCTGCATACTGCAAAAAACAGGAGCATCACAGGATGACCATCTGCCAATCAGGCATTCCAAAACAACGCTGCAAAAGCGGGGAAAGGATGGCCATCTTATCGATAAACATCAATTCAACAAGAAGATGGACAACACTCTGATGAGGCACTCACTCAGAGGGTCAAACCGTCAAACAATGGCTATCGTCTTCACCCGAATCGAACGCCTGGCGGTCATTATCGCTGTACGTAGACTGAAAGTTGCACCAAATACGGCTATAATGACCGCGCGTTCTATTCCGGCGAGAACGGTAGCTGCAGAATGATCATTCCGTCCGCCCGCCAATCTAGAGCATAGAGCAAAACAAAGGAACCGCACAGGACAACCACGGCAATCAGAAAAACCCTGCCAATGGGGAAAGGATCACGAATCTGATCGATGACATAGTTCTGCGAGAAACACTCTCAGACTGAGACACAAACTCAAAGAGTGTCGAACAATGCCTAGCTGCAGAAAGAGAAGGTCATCTGACAATCGAGAACATTGTGTGAAAGAAGAAAGGAACACATCGCAGGACAATCATTGTCCGACATAATTTCTGGAAAAAAAATGCAATTGAAACGCACATCGTCAGATCAATCTCCGATGGGCACTGCAACATCTCCAGGATGACTTTCGAAAAAGACACAGAGTCACTCAGAGGTCGTCAAATCAAACAATGACTGGCGAGATCTATAATCTAGCAGCCATCAATATAGTAGGCATTAGTAGGCATCAAGTTAAAGCAGCCATTTCAACAAAAAAAAAAAGCCAGACCAGAACGACAGCGACATTCACTAAAAAAAAGGGTCTGCTTCTTGGGAGAGGCTGCTGTGAACTGGAAGTTCGAGAAACGCAACACAATTCCCATTTTGCAGCGAAAGTTTAAGTTAGGAGAAAACTTTCGCTGCTGAGGAGAGAGGTTATGCTTTCCAGCGGAAGTTCGAAAAAGTGTCTGCTTCTTGGGAGAGGCTGCTGCAAAGCATAACTTCTCTCTCCTCGGTTGCAGCGAAAGTTTTTTTTTCCCGGACCGAACTAACATTGCAATGGACTGAAGCACTATCGTCGGCTGTCGAACTCCCAGCAATTTCAGCAAATGCAAGCGAGAAGGAAGGTCAGTCCGTCAAAACAAATCTCAGGACTAAAGAACTCGGAATTGACGTTGGAATGCCAATCAACAGACTGGGCATGGGGTAAGGCTCAGAAACTTAAGGAGAAAAATGTAGGTACCCGGGGGGCAGAGGCAAAAGTGAGAAACGTCATCATGAGTTCAGCTGTCAAAAAAATAATTGATAGAAAGGTAAACCTTGAGACCGGTCAGTATTAGACCTGCCGAGCGAGCAATTTCCCGAGAAGGGAAACATGAAAAAACTCCTACCTCTTCACAACCGAATCGCACTGGACGCGCTTCCGCGTCGGTCGCCCCAGTTCTGCTCCGCTCTCAAAATCCCTATTAGAGCGGTGCAGCTTAGTTAACCGTCGCTGTCCAGTAGATCAAATGTACAAGTACTTTCCCTTGGTCATCTCTCTCTCTCTCTCTCTCTCTCTCTCTCTCTCTCTCTCTCTCTCTCTCTCTCTCCACCTCTCCGGTTCCCACTGAAGGCGAGCAAAGAAGCTGTATATACACTCTTCCCGCATGAAGAAAACTTCTCTTCCAATACCCAGCTCAGATGTCGCGGCATTGTGCATGAACATCAAGTCAAGAGTCAAGACCGATCATTTCTTGAGATCTCCAACGGCTGTTTCTGCAAGCAGCTGTCCGTTGCCTTCTCTATGCGAGTTGCATCAGTCCAGTATGTACAAAACACGTCCCAACCAGTGCAGTATGTACAAAGCACGTCATACCACCGCACTCGCCCCTCCGTAAAGTAGACTCTCCTTCTGCCACTCTTTCGACACATCACTTTGCTCTATCCATCTCATTCGAATAGCATTCAAATTTTAAACCCATGGTCCGTTCTTCAACAACTACATGCGTATGCCATTCTGCCACATGGGCTGCAAGGACATATCACTTAGTTGACTTGGTCCTACCGAGTCCTACGCGCTTCTTCCACTTGAACTATTCGCCTCTTAGAACCTGCGTGCCGTGCCTCCGACAGGCTCCGAGAACCCACATGTCGTGCCTCTCCAAGTCCACATGTGGTGCCGCTCAAAACGGACCCATGTCGATGATGTCGCTGAAGTCCAACCTGGCCGGACCCATGTCGATGATGTCGCTGAAGTCCAACCTGGCCTGTCGGCAAGAATCAACCCGGGGTGCCATTGAAAACCCGCCTGCAAAACCAGTCTTGTGCATAGGTCCAAAGGGCATGGGCAGGTGCAGGCCATGCATCGTGGATCACCAAGTTATACCCATCATGTGGCTGAAAACCATCATCATATTGATCCTGTCTTTTTGGAGCGCTCAAGAGTCAAACCGACACAGCTCCGTGTTCCACAACAGAGTCGACGGACAAGATTGTGGCATGCAGAAGTGATGTGGAGTGTTGCTAAACCAACACACGTTGTGTCGCTCAAGAAAGAATCCACTTGTGCTCCTCAAAACTGACACATCCGCCCAGAAATGACCCGTGGCACCCGTGACCCAGCAATCTGTGTCGCTCGAAACAAAACATATGTCGCTCGTCCAAGCTGTATTTATTTACGCAGGCACCTGGAGAGCATCCCAGGCACAGAGGACACTAGGACCACAGACCAGCCGTTGACTGAAAATGAAGCGGAATCTGAATTGCAGATGCGAGAATTCGCAGGACAGGAGAATTCACGAGGGAGTTCATGACCGCTGTGTAAAAACAAGCAATAGGCTGGCCACAGTGGACACCACTCCAACTTTCCAGAGGAGACCCAGAGACAGGAGCTGGCACGGCGACATAGATATGACACTTGTCTTCACAGCAGACGTTTGGCCATTAGACACAACAACAAGGCCTAGATTGACGCAAACGAGAGGCACAAGAAGACAAGGCAGAAAGGACAATACAGCCATGGAGAGACCGCAAACAGACATACCAACAACAAGAATCAGCTTCGCTTCACAGGCATGCATCATCATCATCATCATCATTGTCACCGTCATCATCACCGTCATCATCGTCATCGTCATCGTCGTCGTCTCATCATCTTACTATCATTGTTACAATGATTGAAAGCCTAACGGTTGCTGAATCACCTATTAGCACATGTGTGAACAGAGCAATGCGCTGGAGAATCCTCCAGGGAGGAGATGTGGAGGGTAGGTGGGCCAGAGATGTAAGCAGCAGGGAGCATTTAGGTCACCCTTCCATACCATAGTTGAGCAGGGAGGTAAGACATTATCGGTGGGAGAACACGGAGAAGAGAGGGTGAAGAAGCCAGATATGGAGGAGGACGGTGTCAAATGGAAAGAACACAGAAGAGAGGAAGATGAGAGAAAGAGGAATAGCGAAGAGTGAAAACATATGAAACAAAAATTCAGCCCAGGGGAGAATTCACCGAGGCCGGAAGCATGTCACAACCAGACACAGAGAGACATGCTTAGAGAGACCGACAGAGCGAGTGAGGCAAACAGGGAGGTATAGAGAGAGAACAAGGAGTCGCCTGGTACAAGCAAGGGGAAGTAACCCGCTACACTCCAGTCAGTGCAGTGTGACAGCACACGTGGAGATGACATCGTCGACAGACAGGTAGTTACGCGCGCTCTGTCACTACCGTCTTCACCCGAATAGAACGCCCAGTAATAATGGCCGTATCTGGACTGGAAGTTGCATCAAATACAGCTATAATGACCGGGCGTTCTATTCGGGCGAAGACGGTAGACCCAGCTAATTCCTGTCCTTGTCTCAGGCCACGTCATTTAAAAACTAACTCTCCATCTCGTGGCAGACAATCCAAACACCAAACCGGCCACTGCAGGTATTTGGGGAGGCTCTGACGCAAATGCACATGGACCCACGCGGCGCACCAATTCAGACACCGCGTTAACGGCCTAAAAACGTGGAGTGTACTCAGTCTGGTGGTTTAAACTAACTCTCCATCTCGTGGCAGACAATCCAAACACCAAACCGGTCCTAGAGGCGGACAAACCAAACACGAAACCAGACCTAGACGCAGACAAGCCAGCACCAGGTCCACCACACCGATCCTAGAGGCTGTCTCATCCTACAAAACATCTTTAAGTTACTCTTGTTCTGTCTCTGAGTCATCTGCAGATGAGACAGATGAGACAGACCCCAAGAGTAACTTAAAGATGTTTTATTCCCCATGGCAACATCGACTTAGCGACTAAGTCCATCACCACTAAGCAATCATTGACAAGTTCATACCCTGCATGCATCCCTTGACAAACTGGGAGTGCACCTGGTGCAGAATGCTGGACCTGGTACCGAACAATGCACCTGGTACAGCAGACCTGCAGTAAAGATAGAAAGGAAGTTCGCCGAAGGTTAGTAGCGAGTGTTGCACCCGGTAGAGGACAGTACACCTGGTACAGGGGTGCTGCACTACGACCCGGTAGAGGACAGTACACCTGGTACAGGGTGCTGCGCATAGTGTCGCACGCTGCACCTGGTACTGCCCTTATCCAGTACCAGTGACCTGGTACAGAACACTGCACCTGGAACAGGAGGTACTAGCTCCTGGTCCAGCAGACCTGCAGTAAAGATAAAAAGAGAGGTCGAGCACGTTTGGTCGTGAGTGCACCTGGTCCAAAGCGCTGCACCTGGTACAAAACGCTGCACCTGGTACAAAACGTTGCACCTGGTACAGCAAGTCAAAGTTTGACCGTTTGTAAAACCTTACAGTAAAGATAGAATGGAGGCTTCCGTCATTGTTTTTTTTTTTTTTTTTTTTTTTTTTTTTTTTTTTTTTTTTTTTTCCCGTCACTGTTTTAAGTAGTGAGCATGTGCAGGCGAATAGGACTGAGTGGGTGCGTGCATTCCGCACTCTTTCAAGTTCCCCTTATGCCCAGGGGCTCCTACCAGCCCTGCTGTCGAGAAGCGACAGATACGAAGTGGGAGACTGGAGCTTGAGTGGGAAACCCAAACAAAAACGCAAAACAGATGAAAGAAAACATGCACAGACCCTACGGCACGGCACGCAGGGCAAGCTGCAAGGGAACATCCATTACCCCGTGGCAACAGGATGAGGTGCAAATAGCCTTGCTGCTCTGACAAACGATGATGACAAGTTCGTCCAACTCTGTATAGAAATAACTTTTCGATAACTAAAGACATTATTTTTTTTTAATTTGTACATACATAAATTAAAAATGTTTTGCCCAAGGACGTACAACCAAATTGAAGCAAGCCTTAAAAAAAATAAAAAATAAATAAATAAATAAATAAATAAATAAATTAAAAAAAAAAAAAAAAAAAATTGAAGCAAGAAAAGGACCAGGTCCAAATGGCCTGACCGATCTGACGGTGATAATGAGGTTTTCTAAACACTAGACACTGACGACAGTGACAAGCACGCACAATGACAAGTACTTACAAAGACAAGTACACACAATGACAAGTACGGACAATGACAAGTACGCTCTACATACTATGATGTGTGGGCTGCATCTGCTGGAACGACTTCTTTGAAGTTCTTTCCTTCCGTGACACGGGTCTAAGGTCTTCATCTGCACAGATGCTGACAGCCTTTGGCTATTTCACACTACATAGTACATTCCTGACAAATCTGAATCTGGCCGTAATTGCAGTCAACAACATCCACAGTCGAAGTGAGAATAGGTGCTTCAAACAACCACCATCCACAGCGTTGTGAGTGTTATTTTTCGTTGCATTATTTTTTTATATATATATATTTTAACCGTTCGAAGTTTGAAACTTAATTGTTCCAATTGCCATCGCTTTTCGTATTTATTTCTTGCTTTTTTTTCTCGAAAAAGAATCCTGTTGACCTATACTATAAGAAGAGGAGAAGGGAGGAGCTAGCTTACCTCACTCTACCACGGACTACTCCTCCTCCCCTCTTTTGCACATTCGAAACCGATCAATCATGCGTTTGCATTGGACAGATCGGAGGAGAGAAAAAAGCAGATAGCTTCTGCTCAGTGACACTACTTCCTGCTCTTCTTCTCCTCTTGCTCGTGTCAAACTGGTTAACTTTGAGTTTGTGCCAGCATTGCTGCTGGGTCTACAGACACCTATCGAAGGGAAAGGGCCAGTAATCAGAAAAAAACGAGAGGGAACAAAACCCCCTCCCTCCTCCCTCTCCCCGTCTACAGCCCTCCTAGAGCGGGTGGGTCTAACGAGACAAGCAGAGGGATAGCACATGTGAAAGGTGAGCACACACGCGCACACACACACACACACACACGCACACACACACACACACACACACAAACACACACACACACACACACACACACGAACACGCATACATGCATGCACACACACATGGACACACACAGCTAGAGAGATAGACGGGAACAAAGAGAGCGGCAGGTGGTCAGAAAAAGTCAGACAGAAAGACTCGGAGAGAGAGGGGCGAAGAGACGGGGGAGAGAGGGAGAGAAACCTCTTCCCTCCTCCTGTGTCCCATTTCAAAACGTACAGGTCACGTAAGCCGACGGTCCAGCACAGCTGCTAGTCTCGAGAAGGCAAGCTTTGCAGCGGGCCAAACAGTGTGAAACGATGCTCCGCCGTTCTGTTTCCTTCGTTGACAATCGATCAATCAATCAATCAGTCAATCTACCAATCAATCAATCAATCAATCTACCAATCAATCAATCTACCAATCAATCAATGTAGCAATCGCTTGGATCGATCTCCATCAAAAAGGATAAGTACGTCAATTGCAAAAAAAAATTGATAGTTGAATCAATCAAATGACAATTATTTAACAATGGCTCAACAAATCGCAATGATAATTAAATTTTAATCGACAAATTGATATGGCCGGGCCTCGGAAACGAGATCGACCAACCTAACCAGAACAATGCCCAACATATCACGTGCAGATAACGGAAAAAAAAGGGAGGGAAAAAAAGGGAGTGAAAAAAAAAGGGAGGGAAAAAAAAAAAAGCAGGGTCAGAAAAGTGGAGGGGAGGAGGAAGCGATCGACGAAACAAGACTGAACAAAAAAACGATCCAGATTGATTGGTCGCTTGATTGATTGATCAACAGATCGACCAATCAATCAAGCGACCAATTATCAATCGACCAATCAAGCCAAGGAAGAGGAGGGGGAGGAGGAGAAAGAGAGAAGTAAGGCGACGTGGAGGGCAGTGAAGGTCTAACCAACCACCTCTTTTCCTCTCCTCTTCGGTGGAAATGGTCAGCTTGAGCCTGGTTCCATTCTGCTCGTTGACTATTACTAATAGCAGCGATCAGAATGACCACCAGCACTTCAGAAAAACACCTCCCTCCCTCCCTCCCTCCCTCCCTCCCTCTCTCTTTTCTTACAAACAACAACCTCTTTACTACCATCCTCCACCTTCCAACTTGCGTTTTGTCGCCTCGATCTGTCGCCGCACAACTCACCTTCGTGAAAGACATCAAGAAAGGGCTTTCTGCAGCTTTTACATCCCCCCCCCTCCCAGTTCTCCTTCGTGCTTTGCCTTCTCTACCCCCTCCCCCTCCCAACCTCTTGTTACCTTTGTTTTTTTCTCTCCTCACGAACGACGTAGGGAATGTGGAAACGGAATCGTTCGCTTCCCGGATCAGTTTTTTCCACATCGACAGGCGAAAACGCTGGTATCATCACCTCCTCCCCCTCTTCGTCCCCATCTTCTCCTTCTCCTTTCGATCTCTCCTCGCCTGCTTTCCAACTCTCCTTGTCATTGTCATCAGTATGATACACAAGATCAACATCAACAACAACATCGTCATCTGCATCACCATAAGAAGGATCATCATCGCTGTCCTCAAAGGGATCGACTTTAAGCTCTGAGATGGTGGGCATGAGAGAGCTGAAGGGAGAGGACTCTGTGCTCCTACCGGGGTAGATGCAGTTTCCATTCGATGGGTCTTCGTGGACGACAACAGCGGTGCCGCCAAATGAGCACGCTTGAGACTCCTTGTTCTCCCTCTGGTAGTAGGTGTTATACGCATAGGAGGCATGATCGCGCACAGTGTTGGGCAAAAAACAATCACCCCCCACCCTGATGGGATCACAAGCTACGCGTCCAGGCCCGCAAGCCCAATCAAGGCCATTCTGAAGTGCAGGCGTCGACGCCCCTGGTGCAGCAACACACCAAGACGACCCGTGCCCATCAATATCGCCACCGGACAGACCTGCACCTGTCCTTGGGGCGGTTCCAGCTCCTCCTCTCCTTCCCCCAACTCCGTCTAACCTTGCTCCTCCTGCTGGAGGTGGTGGTCCCTCCCCTCGGCCAGTCGTTTCGTTACGCTGCGGGATCACGACGGAACCTGGTCTCCCTGGATGCTTACACGTGGCAGTTGATGGGTCAGTTGTCGTCACTTGGAACATGTTTCTGAAGCTGCAGGCATCAGGGGCTTGGGCCTTAGACTGGTAGTACAGATTGATTGCGTATCCCGCCATCTGGCGCCAAGCGGCATCGTCTCTCGAAGCGTCATCTCCCACACGACAAGCCGAACCCTCTGCATGAATTGGAGCGCAGTCCATCGATGGCTGCCCGCATGCCCAATCTATCGCTTGCTTCGCCGCCGCCGGATCGAGACTTGCCGAAGCCACGCACCACTTCTCCGTCTTCGCTAGGTCTGGTGACCATCCCGTTGTCAGGTCGATCTCGTACTTGGGCGTCCCGTTCATCATATGCAGACCCCAATGTGGTTCAAATGGGCCGATCTCTGTGGATTTTAGATCCTCGTCCAACAACTCGAAGAGGTACATCTGCATCCAACCCGGTCTTCGAGGAGACCCTCGACCACTCAACACGTGTCCGACGAGGTAATTATTGAAAACCCGAGCATTTTCCACGGTTGCAATCGCGTCCCCGCCAGTCGGCCACCCGACCTCTCCTATCACCAGTGGCAAATTAGGAAACCCCTCCTTCTCCATGGCGCACACAACAGCATCCACCATTGCATCCATCATGTTCGTGTAGTGGAAGTTGCCGTCGTAATACCCCTCCTCGCCCCTGAACAAGGGGAGACTCAAGGGTATGGAGGTGTCCAAATAGCAGGGGAAAAACGGATAGACGTTGACGGTCAAGTGGGACCCTGTCTCATTCAAAAACTGCATCATCTGACGCATCATCGGCAAGAGCTCGTCCTGAAATCGACCTTCGCTGGGCGGATAGCTGGCGACCAAAATATTCATATTTAACGGTGACGTCAACATTATCGTCTTCTCCAGACCGAAGGATACCAATGCCGCATGCACATTCTTCATCGCTGGAACGAGCGGAGTCAAATATTCGCCGCTAACCTCATTTCCGACCTGTTCATTTTTTGCATTCACAAATAATTTGGAAGATCCGCCAAAAGAAATTTCACATTAGTTTAGCAAACGGTTAAAACTTAAAAGAAATTAATTCAGAGATAGGAGGAAAGAAATTAAGTCGGAGATCAGAGAATAAATAAACATAAACACAAGATATACAAAACATATCCATATAGGGCCTCGCTCCAATACACAACATTGTACATGCATTTGGACGCTTTTTGGCTGACCGGATACATTCACAACGTTGGAATCGTCCAAATGCCCCTGGTCCCTAAAGCGTCCAAATGCATGTACAGTGTTGTGTAGTGGAGCAAGGCCCATATTCCTACCCATACTCTCTCTCTCTCTCTCTCTCTCTCTCTCTCTCTCTCTCTCTCTCTCTCTCTATCTATCTATCTATCTATCTATCTATATATATCGTCACAAACAGAACTGCCCGGTAAACCGTAGGCAGAGAGAAAGAAGAGGACA